>DWME01003193.1:0-18873 GCA_018244795.1 Parelbella ahira ahira | reverse complement strand
CTTACTACTTTAAGTTCAAAATTGAAACATTATCCAGCCACTGCAGATCAACAGTAGAAATAAGAAACCCAGACTAGCCTGAAAAAAAAAGCAAAATGTTTCAATCCTTACTTTAATAAAAATATCAACATCTAAAAAACACTATGTTATACATTTTAAGTCAAAAACTTAATATTGTTCCATGTACCCAGTTCTAACCCTTAAGACCTACTGGCCTTGATGAGAGACATTCGTAGCGAAAGTAACCGTATAACGAGATGTTTCCACAAAAGAGCGCACAGCTGTTGAGAGCGGAAGTTCAACTGCAATGTTCATACGAAGGAATATAACTTACATGTATTTTATAAACCCTATTGTTGATTGCTGAGCCACTGGCACAGTCACGAACGCTCACTTGAGAAGCGTAATTGGAATGAGCCGTCCATACTGTCCGCGCCACTTCAAACAAAGACGCCCTCCAAATGCGAACTCTGCACTGTCAAAGGTGCCTCGCCTCGTTACTATTTACAGAAATATGAATTTTGTCATTCACTGAAGTATCCACTTTTATTTTTAGTAACAAATTTCCGTTCCGTTCCGCTACTCCACGTTCACATCATAGATCTTTCGATCATTGTGACAATATTAGTTTCGGAAAAGCTTTTAGAAGAGATTAGAACTGCTCCGAGGTGGATGGGCGCGGAATATTCTTCGAGTATATGAAAACATGAAAAGTTAAAAGTGTAATATGAAAAGAGAGAGTTTATAAGTCCACTTATAACAACAATATGTTATTATTGTCAACAGTTGCAGATTCCCTTGTAATTGTATTGCCGTAATAAACCCATGCACGTGGGGTATCCCACGGCACGTTAAAGTACTCGTATAATCACAAATGTTTACGGCCGACCCTAAGTATTCATGAAGGCGAACTACATTACGGTTACAGTCCCGTTGATAGAGTAACTGAGATATGTTATTAGCCGTTTGAGTGTTAAAAGTTTTCAGATATGTAGGTACAGTTATTGTGAGCGGTGACATGGTAGGTTTTATGTGCTATTCATGCTTAACATTCACTTAGTAGAGCTGTTAGTTCATTTTAGGGTTAAAATGCGCTTCAAATCTGGAACATTATTTATTTAATAAAATATGAATAATGTGTGAAAGTTGAACATTTCTTAATATAGCATTGATAATTACATAATTATGAAGATCCTGTTATATACGTTTGACATCTGCGTTAAGAACTTGACTGGTGTATTGAAAAACATTGCGTGTGTGACCGCTATGCGGTCTCCGAGTGTTTAATTTTGCAAATGTTATTAGGGGCCGTGCAGTGGCGTTACGTATGACGCAGTGTCGGCCGACAAACAAGCCATAAAGGCGCCTAATTAAGCGACTACCAGCTCTCCAAGTTTCACAATTAACTACTAATCCGTTTTGATAGCGACCGCTCACTGCACTCGTGGCCAATGCGCGGCGTCCCTGTTTTCAGAAGCTTGTAATATTCCCGAATGCGATCATTTCGCGGTATGACAATATTGTGACGGTTCGGATCTAGTGACGATGTGTATATGAAAGGCTATCTACCTCATATTGATTATGCAGATATTTTGGAAGAAGGGATATTGTAAATTTAAATTTTTAGATTCTTGTAGATGAAGTCAAAAGGAGACGGGTTCTTTCATTTACTTATAGGACCATAAGTTCATATTAGTTTGATCAAGGAAGATGAATAACTATTACAAAGATAAACTAATTATGGAACTTCTGTAATGCCAAAAAGTTTTAATCAATCCCATGAATAAAAATACACTTTATTATAGTCATTTACTTACTACGTTAATCTCTAACATACATGTGTGCATCATATAACCGTGAATAAATCATATTCCCTTCGTTGGCATATTTACAGGAAGGTCTGACGGAAAATAACATATAATTTTCTTTATTCCCCGTAGTCCAACTGGCGAGCTCGATATCGCTGGGCCGACCCGTGAGGAATAGCGTGGGCGAGATGGCCAGGGACGGCTGCTTAAAAATGCATGCGGCGCAAATATTATGGCGGTACCCTGTCTTCTGTGTCGCAGGGGCTCTGTTTCTACATTGACAACGCCAATTATTTTGTGTGACCAAATGGAGTTGAAAGAAAAATTAATTTTGTATGTGTTGAAGCGATTTCTGTTTTTACATTAACAACTGCAATTATTTTGTGACCGTTGAAGGTCGAAGTAACGTTTTCACGAGTAAATAAATGGTTCATTATGAATGCGGTCTAAGAACTATCCATAAAAAATATTCCCATTGTGCTTGCGAACTTTGACAATAGTTTAATAATATGTATTAATAACAGGATATTATTACTAAAGTAGGCTACATCTTTATATTCATATTTAAAGTTATGACACAATTTCACGTACTCACTACGTCGGGTTACGTTACGTAATTATATCATATTATTGAATTAGTAGATATTATTACAATTTAATATTAAACTTTAATCAGGTCACAATCTGACAGTACTCTAACATGACGTCATCAACATTCACAGAGACTCGAGTTCGACCGCGTCACACTAAATTTCTATTGTTTCAAAATTCATATCATACTTATGTCATATTATATATGTACCTACATACGAGTATTGCACGTATGATTAAAACAGATTTTCTTAGTTGATGTTACTAAATAAGCAATATATATATAATAACTAACTTAGCAAATGTTACTAAAATATATGGAAAGTAGATAATTATTTATATATATGAATATTGATACACATATTTTTTTATATATGAATATTGATACATATATTTGCCGACTTATTTTATGTACGTTTTTCGAGATGGCCCGGCTAGTTTCAGACATATCCGGGGTCCTTCTTCATGAGCTCCCGCCGTTTGCAGATAAATAGCGGCGGAGGGAGTCTCGTGAGTTAAGCCGGTGCATATGTAACCTGTATATAAACACTTCGCGACGTTTAATATTAAACTATTTGTGTTACCCACACCTTTATGTTATTAAAAAAGTAATGATTGCATTTGGAAGTCTTTTTCGTATCTTTAGTGAAACATATTGCCAAAGTGAATTACGTAAAGTAAAATACACTATACATGGAACATCGCTTAGCATAACATCAAGTATTGAACGCATACGATCCATTCAATCAGCAGAGGCGAATTTAAAGATTCTATTTACGAGTATTCACAATGTATTACGAGTTGCGGAAGCGATGCCGAACGAGTTGCTGGCAAATTTTATTACCATGTAAATATAGGAGCAGGTAACTGATTTGCGCCATATTGTAAATAAAAATATATACACTCTGGTGTTAATAACAGAATGCCTATTTGATTATCATCATACTATGAGACCAGGTCCCTAACACGGAAGGCAGAGTGCACAGTGTATTAAATATATATCTTTATAGACCTGACATACTTGTTTTATATTCATCATTCTCTTAATACAAACAAGACGATTTCGAAGACTTCCATTTTCATGTAATACTCCTCTATTATTTAATACAATCATTAAGAAATATATCTATACATCCCAAATATGATTTAGATATGAAGATGTAATATCAAATAGGAATAAGTTAAATTTTTATTTACATAATCTATGGATACAGAGTATGATGGTGTATACCTTCATGTAACCTGCTACATTCGACTTTAATATTAACAATACGTCACCTCAAATTAACTCCCGGTAAAAATTGCTATCCCGTCAAAGGTAACGTAACATAATGTAACTGTTTAATATGCCTGTACTTGTAATAATTATCGTCATCATCAACCTCTTCGGCATTGCACTGTTTAACACGAGCGACTTCTCAGACCGTGAAGAGTGAAGATCATTTTCTGTCGTTCTAGCTTGGTGCTGGTTGGCAAATTTCACACGTCTCAGAGAACATTATGGAGTGTCGTACTTTGTTGCGCGGGTTTACGTTACAAAGTTAACCTTCAACGTTACGGCAAATGATATTTGATGTTTAAACGCATATTTTTATAAAGAGCTGTATGCCATGATTTGGACCTGGAACCCTCGGAATGAGTGACTGAATTATAAATAACTACGCAGTCACTGCTTTATTATAAAGCAATACGACTGTATAATTAATACAGTACCATCGATCTACGGGGCTATTATCCTGAAAGTGAGACAGTGATATGCATAATTTATTATGGCAACATCATGAGAGCATGGTTAACACGCCCTCTGAAGCAGTGAGCCACTCAGACAAATTTGCCATTAGAGCGGTGCACCAAGGAGCAAGTGGTTTTATTACACTTAGGTAACCAATTTTCACTTGACATGTTACACCGTTGCGCGCTTCACTATTTATACAACTATATCAATCAGTGGCACACGTTGCAAACTAACAGTTATATTATGTAAGGATTTTTAATTTAAAATCATATAAATGTATAAACTAGTTGGTTATCATGTGACTAAAATATTACCTCTTACTCAGATGACCCTAAGTACAAGTTCCGGCGCACGGCATTACGAAAAAAGGAATGTATTGCGTATTAAAGTGTCACTAGTTGTTTCGATGAAGAGACTCTATGAGGAATCCTGAATATCCTAGAGTCGTCCATAACGTTGTCCAACTTGTCCAAGCCATAACATAGGCTTACTCTTCTCATTCTGACAAGAAAATTATGTCCAACAGTGGAATGGCATAGAAGAATGACGTTGACGATGATCATGATGTAATATATAGAAGTTGGAAGCTAATTTAATACTGAACTTTAAATAAATATATGTAAGCAGCTAGAGAAACCTGATAGCGAACTCTGACTCGCTTCTTTTGACTGTATTGAAGTTCATTCTTTGAAAGTTTTGATTAGTTTCGATACAAACCTAGTGCTGTTCGGTTTTGTTTCAATTGTGCATTGTTTTTGAGAGCTTTCATGAGCTTTGTTAATTCCCTTTGTTTGTCGTACTTGATATTTTATACTTTAATTTGGAATCTATCCTATAATACCATCAGTTCAAATGGCCCGTTGATTGCAATGGTTACTGAGCCAAAGTGTTGTGTCTGTTGAGTCGTGGGTGCGATTCCCACCGAGAATATACATTTGTGTTGAACACAAGCATTTGTTCTGTGATTGGGTGTAAAGATTATCTATATAAGTATATATTTATATGTAGTTTGTCAGCCATCTGGTTACCATAGCGCAAATGCTCTTGATGCTTATCTTGGGTTCAGATAACCGTGTGTCGCATTTCCAAAAGACATTATTTTTATTATTATCAGTTCACCAGGATCAAATTGTATTAACAAATTGAGATTATGAAAATTTATAGGGTCTCAATTAATGAGAAGGTGTTTATTGTGATATCGTCATATCAATATTAGATCCCCAAAAATATCATGAAGACCTAAAACATTTGTTGCGAAAATCCTTCTAATAAGCGTTATGTAGGTAATGTCGATGTAATTGTAATGAGGAGAGATGTGAATAAGAACATAAGGATTTATGGGTTAACGTGAGTAAAGTATGAAACTCTAATTGAAGTAATTTAGAAAGTAACAGGTGAAGTTACAATCTCAAACGACCGTCTCCGGCGTGAGAAAGTCTGTGTAAGTAAGTAGTGTGAACTTTATAGAACTATTTATACCATTTGGCAGTGACAAATTTACTCGTAGTATATTTGGCGTGAACTACATTAAAATACAAGTAGTACTACTGCTCGGGAATCTATCATGCTTGTATATTTTATGCTGCAACATCTGAAGTTTCTTCACGATCTTCATTTTCTTCTTGAAGATAAGAGGAAATAAATGAAGCTGTGTCGCTGGTGTTCTGGAAATGAGTTATATGTTTTGACTTTATAAAGTTGCTTTTTTAATGATATCGTTCATTTGAATATCTGTCGCGCACATTATAAAGTTACAAACGTTAAGAAAAATTGTTTAGGGAACATAAATGTTCTTTAATCTATATGGTATTAAAAGGTATAATGTATAAAAGCCTATTATGGGCTACCCTAAGAAACTTTTTCTTTTGACAAGTCTCTGTAATAACGTATTCCTTAATAATACTTTTTGGTATGAAATATTTAAACTTCAAGCTCGTCAATACACTTCGTGAGGTTGTGATCGCCGATAGCCAATAGATTCAATAGCTGTTTGTTTGTCATTATCCTTGGTTTTCTTTTCAGCGTTGTTTTTTTTTTTTTCACTAAAAGCCTCGCGAAATTTACAAGAACATAGTCAATATTTCTATTCTTTTATTAAAACACATTGAGTTTATAAGGGTAAATTTCTAATTCTTGTGAAGACGCATGGGCAGAAAACCATCTTGAGGAAACATTGGTTCTCTCAGGCATGTGATGTGAACTCAACTAATCGGCTTTTGCCCATTGTGGCAAAAAAATGGCAAAAATCAGTCTTATTAAATGATTCTTGCTGATGATCATGATGACGACAAATCGTTTCAAAATTCCATAAATTGATTCAACACACCAAGTTTGGTATTAACGCCAAAATAATTTCCTAATTTCCTCATAATGTTAAGTTGTTTTTTCCTTATTCAAAGATGCCAGAAGTTTTGAGTTACGATATTGTGACCAAGGAAAAAGTTTACCGAATCTATAAATCATGACATGAGAAACAAAGACACAACTGTCTAGAACAAGTAAGATTTTGACCAGAAATATAAATAAATGTGAGAAGAAACGTATTGCAGTGCTACTCCGCTTAATAATACATTTTATTCCTTTGTATAATGTATGTAGGGATAGTAAGGATTAAAATAAGTACGTTTTTGGTTTAAATTTCACAGAAATGTACCTACTCGTGTGATGCGAGCTCGTAGTGGCTGAGGATTGCGGAGACCAGCAGTGTAGAGCCGATTACAAAGTGAATCGCTTAATATTTTATTAGACTGATTTGCATTTTTTTATGAACCGGCTAGCTGGATGAATACAAAAATTTTCTATCTTTTATAGAACGAGAAAGGTTCTTTATTAAAGTCTCAATAAGTTACTGTATAAATTGAGGTCTTTGTACACCTGAGCATAGAATTTCTGCGCTGTATAATATTACAAAGGGCTATTAATCATTCAATAGCTAATTAAGAGATTTAGTTACATTCGTGTATTGTCGTAATAGGTATTCTCCATTTATTTGTTATTTAAGAGATACAATTACTGCTTTATAATTGTAACGACTTTTGTGTACACGTGTAATAGAATAATGGCTTCAAGTCAGTATTAATTACTTCGTGTAATCTAATTAGATTTCTGACACACAATATTCTGGTATTGTGCTTAGATTTACATTGTACATCAATAGTATAGAATAACTTGTAAGTTTTGAAAATAAAATACTTCGAGATCAGTCATTATTACTGTCTTCAAGTCAGGTCCTTTCGAGGGAGGCAGAGAAGAACAAGTGTTAAATAGCTCTAACATATATGTATGTATAATATATACATCACTTGCTTTAACTTCTCTTCTCTGCACGTCTTCTTCTTAAGATCTATGCGCATATAATGTATCTTCACAACGCTGAACCCAAGTAATTACTGTAAAGAGAAGTTTTTAAGATAAAGAACACATTATTATGTACAGAAACTTTAAATAAATTAACACAGCTCTGTAGAGCTAATACCCTCAAAAGCACACAAAGCCTCGAGCAGTGTCCATGTGAGTTGCGTCACTGTTCTCACCGTATTGTAATTCTGCAACCTCATTACACGAATATGTTTCAAAGTGGACATAACATTACTATTCAACCATTTTCCACTCAAATGTGACGTCCAATTTAGATTCTGAAGATAGAATTTTCGAGAATAACATGTAATTTCGCCACTTATAATGTATTTTCGCTTCTTTCGGAGTCATTATATCAGTATTAATAACAGAAAAGGTAAAGTAAAACTACAGAAATAATGACAGTGAGACACTGTGCTGGAAAATTTTTGAAAAGAATAATTCAAAACGTTATGTGAAAATTCCATTACAACTAATATTTTCATTAACTAAATACAACATTTAAATGTAAAGTTATTTCACAAAAATAATGCATACATGTTTTAAAAATGCTTGTCATGTTGTTTCATTAAATAACGCAACATTTAAATGTAAAGTTATTTCAATAAAATAATGCATACATGTTTTAAAGATGCTTGTCATGTTGTTGTGTACCAAATTATAATGTCTGTGAAAATGACGGCTATATTTTGTTCTGAGCCGAAGATTACGCTCTTTATATCTTGTTCTCCAGAGAATTCGTTATGGCGGCATCAACTCAAGTTCGTAATATAAACACGCTTTGACGTACTTAGCGGGCCCCAAGTTACAATCCCGCCTTTTAATCTGAAAGGTATAATTAAAAGATATAAAAGTACCTTTCTGTGACTCGTTCAATCTCATAATCACTGTTCTATTTAGGTTTTCTTTAATATCACACAATACATAACACAGTACTGTGTGATTTGGACAGACATTCGTGTATTTAAAGTATGTTATGTGAACTAGTTAAAAATTACAAAACTGCGAGCTAGCGATTATAAGATTTATTAAAATAGTGTCAATCGAAAAGCAACTCTAATAATCGCCTTAGCTACGTATCTAGGTACGTGTAGTTCATAATAACAATACTTTATAAAAAGAGAATCGCGCTAGGAAATGTGTATTTAATTATAACTTGCGTTATAAATGTAATAATTCTTATTTTTTAAGGAGACCCGTGCCCTAAAATAAATTACAAGGCAATAAATAATATTAGTGGTGTCGGTGATGGTCTTGATTAATATTATTGGATATTAAAATCAAGTATGATTGTGTTTTTTTAACTTGAAATTCTCAGTAGTAGCACGGAATGTAGATTTTTCCTGATGTATGTCATTCAGCTCACTCTCTTTTTTTACAGAAGTTATAACATAATTGGCGAACATTGAGAGTATACTCCTCTGCTCCCCCTTCTAGAAAATGTAGGCGTGATGTTATATTTTCGACATTTAAAACTATTTCACGGTACGCAATAAAAACAGTGATATTGTATAATATACGATTGTATTAGTAATATCAGGTTCCTTATGTTCGGATATACCTAATAACGGTTTAAAATAAACAACGGAAATATATCTCGAGAGATGATCCGAGTAGGATCCGTGTCTCTGCATAATAAGCGAACGACTGCAGCAAAGTAAATTCTGAAGTGCATACAACTGTCGCTAAACAACATGTTTTGTGAAGTCACTTCTCAAAGAACTCGAAATACGGACACGAAACGTTATTTTTGATGCTTTTTGTGTATCTTCCTTAAAGGTGGGGGATAGATAACCTCTTGAACAAAAGCCAGCTTAAAATAATATTGATTACTGGATTGATTAACTAACAGAATTGGTGACAAAATGGTAAGAAATGCATACACTTACAAACAATACTAAATCTCCCACTTTTCATGGTTTTCCATACGAATTAACGAATACTTTCTAAAGTATTGCATATAATAATTATGAAGTAACGCACATACGATTTAATGTCGTCTGGCGAGTCAATAAAAATGACCCTTACCTTTTCCCGAAGATAAAATGAAGGAAATTCGAGGCCTGTAGAGGGGGCGACGCCCCTCGACTGTGATTAGTAATTATCATTCCTGGGGGATAAATGTAGGTGTAATTGTTTCCCGGGGCGATTAAATGGATGGATGAGTGCAAATTTCTCGGCAAAGTGTGTTTTAAAAAGGTTTTTACCCTTCGAGCGCAGTAGGTACTTATTACCACGAAGTATTTTGCCAAGTATATATTAATTTACGAAAACAGGGTCTCTAGTTAACTTATAATGAATTAAATTACGATATTAATATTTTAAAAAGTTAAGTTGCGGTTAAATTGACGGTTTGGGGCATCGTATAACTTACCTAGATTTTCATTTAAGAAAATTAATCATTAGTATTTAACTATTAATTTTTTTGTATTGTTTTACTAGTTATGACTGATTGAAGAGTAAAGTTACAGATAAATAAGACGCCAAGATTAATTTACATTTAGTTCCATTTACATTTAAATTATGTTTCCAATTGTATTTTAAAAAAGTCATGTAATGGTTATTGCAATCTAAAATTTGAATTTTTAAGTCGGTGGACACATTTTTCAAATTGCCAATCAATATAGATAGTGCGGTACATTCATTAATGACACCGGACTCAAACAAAATAAAAAAAACACGCTTTTGATAATCGAATTAAACACTGGAAAATAATTATAATGACTAAGAGATTATATTATTACAGTCGTAGAAGATCGAACAATCAATCATAATGCATCGCCTCAAACTAAAAATATAATAACATTTAAGTTACTAACAGAATAGTTCAATTCAGAGTAAAAAGCGCGAGGTGCATTTTAGTAAAGGACAGAAGAAAGAATACAAAAACAACCATTTAATAAAGATAGCTAGTCATAGAATAATAATAGTACACCGCAAGTCGGCTATGAGCGGTTGTTGGTTCGCGGTCTGCGGTCGCGCCACAGACTATCGGAATACGAGGGAACAGGCGGAATACGACGCCCATATCGCGTTTGTCGGGAAACGTGGCTTAAGCAATCTGATACTGTTACACAAATACACATTTTTATTATTTCCTCTCCTTGCTAGACTGCCTCGTTGGTCCAGTTGCAGTGGTTGCTAGCGCGACTGTCAAACGGGAGGTCTCGGGTTCAAATCCCGAGTCGGGTGCTATTAGATTTTTCTAATTTAGAATTTCTAGTAGTGACTCGGAGTTTAGATCTGTGCTCGGTGTATGGCAACAGGCTCACCATCTATTCCATGGGACTTAAACGTAACTGGTGAAACGTGCGAGTGTACGACACTCCTCCGTCTACCCCTTCGGGGATTACAGGCGTGGTGTTACAAATAAATGAACACCTAGCTCAGTATAGCTGTACATCTAGAGAGCTCTTCCACTCGCTTTAGTTTTGAGAGTCGCGATGTCAAACTCCTCCGATTCAATATCCACTCGATTTCGACGTCAAATAGACTGAAGAGGTTTTGACTTTCATCACCTCAGCGTACTCCAGCACTGAATTGCAAGAAACATCGCGAATTAAAAGTACAACGTGGAAAGCGCTGTATCTACACAATCGTAATAAATAAATCCGAATGTTGCTTTGTTAATGAACTTAACTTGACTTAATATAATAGCAATGATTTAAGTTAATTTATTTTACAACTCATTTGTAATAACTTGTCGTTTGTGGCCGATGTATGCCAATAGCCTTATCTTATTCCATGGTGGCATGTAAACGGAAATCGTGAAATGTGTGAGTGTACTAAACTCCAGTGCCTATAATATTTATCCCCTTTAGGTTAATATAGGTGTGATGTGACGTTTAGATATTTATAATAATTTTGAATGATATATAATAATTTATAATGACTTACATAAACAACAGAAACACACGCAAGTATATGCAACATTCCACTAGGTATATTACAACACAATAAATACGTAGTACCTATATGATATGACCTATTCTTGTTTTCTTAATAATCTCTTTAGGTGCCGTGTTAACCTTCATGTGCGTGTTAGATACTATTGTACTGTTTTCATTGCAAATTCTCGCTATTGGATATTTAGAGCTTAAAAATCTCCTAAACTTATAACACGAAATCACTGAAAACCAATTATTCAATTATTTTATTGAGTCGTTTCAGATAGTTAATAAAAAAAAAATTAAAACTTCTAATTAATTACTAATAACTAAACCTTTTTAATTATTTATCCGCAACTTTTAATTATTCAGCGGTAAAGGTAAGTGGTAAAACGTGGCAGTATACAATACTCTCTCTACTCTCTATACTCTACTTTTTTTATTAAACCGTTTAATTTTTTTAAATTCAGCACGGTTCTATGTTAAATAGTACAATATATTCAGTATATAGCTGAAAGCTGAAGACGGTATAGATAAATATCGTCTAATTAGTAGACAACGAGACAGCAACTAAATAATCCTCCACAACATAAGATCTAGTGTCGTCCGCTGTGTTTACGAGTAGAAAATGAGATGTTTTCAGACACCTGCCATAATTTCAGCGGAAGCCGCTCTAATGGCAACATTATGCTCCAACATTTTCCCTATTTCTTTTTTCATTGTCTAATAGGTAGTTGTTTTACCTCGGCGACGAGCTAAGTGCAATTTATATTAATACCGTCATATTTTGGCGTTGGTTACCCGCATTTTCATATTAACCGTTGTCCGTTTTCCCCTTGTAACGTGAGGGTCCCACCTTCGTCATTTGTTTGTGAACTGATTAAATTTACACGGCTAACGCACTTCGCTGCTAAATTAAATCCCGCTAAAGTATTTCGCATATACGTGTACATTTTTTAAAAGGCCGTAATTGTTTTTGTAGTAACCCAGTTACGTAAACCTGATTTTGACATTAAAAGGCATATTAATATTAACGTTCACAGTTCCCGCAAATATGCTCTAATAAATCCGTGAGTAGTTAGACGTACTGCGCTGTTCCAGCCGGTGCGTGTTGATTTACATCTTTTATGGATCTTATTGCTCCGCTTTACATCTTCTCTCCGTAGACTCTCTCGTATCGGAAGCGCAAAGATTTTTAATTTTAAACGGGCACGTTACGTTGAAGGTATTCATAGAGCACCCATTGAGAAGCTGAGAAAGCCTTTTAAGAGGTCGTGGAATGGGAATTCTGAATGCGTTGGCAATTTTCAACGCAGCTTCAAATACCGGAGCGAATTTGTAGATCTACCGCAAGTTACGTTTCCACTAACGTCTATTGAACGAGTGATATTTCTATTATATAACGAACATTTATATTATTTCGTCATCGTTTCGTCATCAGCCTATCTCAGTCCATTTCTGTTATTTGTAAAACGATTATCATTTTTATATATTGTGATACTGTCTACTATAGCATCCAGATCAACTTCATTATCATTCTGGATTGACTGTTACACGAATGAAAACGAACGTCACTAGACATTAAATCCGTTTTTTGAAATCTCACTTGAAGTTAAATAACAGAGCAAAAATAAATCAATAAATTCTTTTAAAATAAGAAAACATTTTACGAACATAAAATAGCAGTATTAATCTGTAGTCTATATATACTTCTCTGTATTTACTTCTCTCCTTTGTTCACAATAGATGTATTAACGTTAGAAAAGTTTCCTATTATCAAAAAATATTTAATAAGCACGACCGTTTTAAATCTCTTTGTACCATTATTCTTACGTTATAAATATTCTACCTATATGTCTATATTCTGTTACGGTATATATTTCAATAGAAAACACAAAATTCATTCACCTCATACCCAAACGAAGCTATTGTACACGAGATCCTTTTGTTGAAATTGTTGGTCGAATTTTATTAAACATACAAATTCTACGATTTCTGAACGAATAGGTAAACCGCTTATACTTTTTAAACGAAAATATCCTACCCCTAACAACAAAAGCATTATAACAATTCAAAACAACCTTTAAGCCCCTAATTAGGTGTATTTTCATTTTCCTAAGTGTATGTAATAATCCTACTAATTGGGACCCATTCTGAGAAAAGAATTTCGACGGTAAGGAAACTGGAGCGTTAGGGATCCGCTCCACTACGACCGAGTAACGAGCGTTCGGTGTCAATAAAATACGATACGACGCCAATTACCCATTTCAGAAGCCCAACTATTAATTGAACATTGTTATATGGCTCTAGAAATGTATTGTGTGTGGTTTAAAAACGTTATCCTTGCATCCGTCTTGCTTTCTTTGGATGCAACGTACTCGTAATAGATACCAAAGTGGAAAAGCGTTATTATGACCGCTCGCACGGATACCAATTCATCTATTAAATGTATTTTAATACTTGTGATCATTTTTATGCTATTGGCTGTTTAATACTTCTCTCCTGAGCTGCTATTTATAAACCATATAGAACTTTAAAATTATTATATAACAGTCATGCATATGTACATAATAACATTGTTAATCAAAGTCTAGTAATTAAAAATGTTATATATACGTAATTCAATTACGTTTTTGTGTTACTAATATCTGTTTGCCCCTAGTTTCTTCTTTTGCAGTAGTGCCACTTGTTGGGGAGATAGTCTCCGATAAATAAGTAGTATTAGTTCGCATTACAGGTATTTCGTTACGTTGAGTGCCATTATCGTGTTTATTTGCGACTTTCGCAACTGGTTTTGAATTAGTAAGCTCAGCGTCACTCCTAATAAATTATCGGACGAGTTGCCGATTCTTAGTGGATCTTTTTTTGTAGATGAAGAGGCTTTTTCTAGTACCTAATGCGTGGTCTATCTTAAGACGAGTCCTTGCATTCTATCAACGGGATCGCGGCCAACCGCTAGCCCATCATATAATAATAAAAAAAACTATATTTTCAATAGAAAAATCCTGTAGTCATACTATATATGCGATATACCTAAATAAGTATTTTAGGCAAATATAACAAATAAGTTTTTTCAGTTGGGAGTGTACTACACTCCTCTGCCTACCCCTTCGGGGATTACAGGCGTGATGTTACGTTTTAAGTTTTTTCATGTTCTCATTTTGTATTAAGAAAAAGGAATGTACACAAATACGACCAAATTACTTGATAGGTTAGATGTAGAAACTTTTTAAAATTTCTGAAACGTAACATCACACCTGTAATTGCCGAAAGGCCTACCCCTTAGAGTAGTGTAGTACACTCCTACGTGTCACCAGTTAAATATATTAGTTAATGCATTAGATGAAGGCTTTTTATATAAATCCTTTTTGTACATTTAATACAATTTTGAGCAAAGTGCGAGTATAACCATAACGCTGTAACCGTGCTTAGCGAATTATTTCAAACAGAATATTTTTAATTAACGTTGCTTTTCAACGGAATTATGAGCGATTTTAATCTTTTTTGTTACTGTAGTAGTGACTGTCATTTTTCATTAATTTTGTAAAGGCCTTTCAAAAATCCTATAGTTTTATTTTATTTCAGAAATATGCAGTGTTTCACTAATCGGTTTTTTTTGTGTCATATTTTTCATTATTTGTAACAACCCCTCTCTCTTCATGTCCGCACCATAAAACTATTATTCCCTTGACTTACAATACATACATAATACTCATGTAACACCATCTTTACTTAATCGTTATTTATACACTACTGTCTGAGTGTCTCAGCAGACTATATCCTTAAGACACTGCCTACCCTTTACGTGGCGAGTCCATTTAATGCATAGCATATCTATCTCTTAGATATCTCTTTTAATCAACCTTTAAAGTCTAATCAACTGGAAAAAACCTCTCTATTAACGAAAGATTGGAAAACTATCCCTCCATCCCCTACAGAAGTTACACATGTGTCTATGTATTCATTAACTCTTCAATTGATGATTGATATTGACCTTTAAATCGCGTTCCCTGGAGGACATGAAATATAATTTTTACCTTCAATTAATTTTATGGACGTACCAATATTTCAATACATCACACTCAAAAGCTATAAAAACATAGAGATAACTATATTAATAACCAAAAAGGATACGACATAACAAAATATTCAACCTAATACGACATAATACGACAAAGCAATATCGGTAACAATACTTAATTTCATCGCGAACAATTTAATAACATGCACGCCTACATCGTATTCCGACAAAAACCATAAAAGAATATTAAACAAGACGTCAGAAACCATGAAACAGTACCTCAACTGTAAATTGAATCAGATTATTGAATAAGTGCGCGGCGACGTACGACGTAGCTCCGTCAGAGATATAGGACGACGTGGAGTGGCTATTAAATTGTCCGCGCTCATCAAAGCGAGCTTTAAACTTACCTAGTTATCACCCAGCAATATTGTTACCAGTAAAATGTAGCGCTCCGCGGAGACAATTTCAAATGTGCATTTCACTTTATTAGACGTTTATTTCGTAATAGCTGTTTCATAAATAAACTAAATTCACTGAAACGGTTTGACTTAAATGTGTTTGTTTTAGGAACTTGGCATAAAGACGAAGACTGACATTAAATCTTTAGTGATAGAATAAGTGATTGGCTATATGACAGATAAGTATTATGAAGGATTATTATCTACCATGTCCGTGATGCATAATAAATATGTATGTGCATTTGTTATGGAACGAATGTCCCAATTATTAAGTTTAATCTTCTGAGATATTACGACTATAATTAATAATAGAGATGAATTACATAACACTTTATAATTCACAGTAACATTGTAAGAAAGTGGGAATACATTACAAAGAGAGAACTAGTGGCAGATCGATTTTTCGGTAATTTATATTTCTATTATCGTCCTAAAATATGTAGGTATTTAAAGTCTGCTGATCGTGTATTCTTAACAGCTGTATTTTGAAGCTAAATAACAACTAGTCTGTGTTATTGAGATAAAGTTTGTTTTGCTGCGGAACTTTTTGAGTTATTCTCTGGAGTTATTTGGTTACGAAATATTATTTAGGCTGGGTACATCCAGTCGACACATAAATTTATCGCAGTGATTTATGTGTAGATAATACTGTTAGGAGGCAGGTTAGCTTGCAGGACATGAGGGTTTCATGACGTATTCTGTGCTCTTGACATTTGGGACGTACCATTTAAATTTGAAAGGGATGGCAGCTCTACGCGTTTATCCTGCAATTTGTAAGATTGTTTCTTTGTGCATTAACCCTACTTAGGGCGGTTCACCGTGTTGTTTGTATAACATAATTAACTTTTTAGTTATTAAATAATCAACGCTTTGTTAAAGGATATTAGGAAGAACTGAATTTTTAAAAAATTTTTGGTATAATAGTCTCACTCCTCTTAAAAATTCCGATTGCAAAAATTCATAGAAAATTATTGCTATGATTTTATGATATATCTTACGTTATACTGTATGATAGATATGTAATTATTTATTATATGTAATTATTATGAGTAATATATTTTTCTACTCACTCATTTTAACCTAAAGCATAACATCTAGACATTCGGAATGATGAACTTCATTTTCGTGTAATAGTACCTACTACAAAATACTATCAAGAGTCATTTTAGTACAAATAAGGTACTGTATCTAAATAATCTATTCCATTTCGTCCGGGGTGTTTGATTTCATCACAATATGTTACGAGTAACACAGTGCGGATATTTTATTCGACTTATGTATTTCATGAGACTTTGTTGTAAAATTCGGAGCGACGCGGCTTCCTGCCCTACGAGACCGTAAAATATACGAGTCTGCTTTATGTTGTCTACAAGACACAAACCGTCTTACAAGAGCTCTAGTAGAGAAACGAGATGCGAATTTGTACTAATATAATCAAAGAGTAAATACTTGTGAGACTTAAACGCGGGCTTGGGTTAGCGGCTAGATCTCCTACAAACGCTTTGTAATATGTAAGATAATAGCTTAGTCACCTCATTTGCATGTAACAAAGATTACAATTTATATATTCAAACCTTCAAGCAAATTCTCCTTTAGTAATTACTTGGACTACTAAAAATACTAATGTCACTAAACTGTACTAAGGTTACTGACTCATTTAGTTTAACGATTTCCTTTTAGATATTATGTCAACTTCAAGATTTAAAAAGTTTTTAATTGAAACGTTAACGGACATTAGAATTAAAAGAAAAAAGCGTCATCATTCAAATATCTAATTGTGTGAATATTTTGTCCCGTCACGATTCCTGGCCGCGAAAACGTCAAAAGTTTGTGCTTTGCCACATCGACATTAATATAAATGTACTTATCACACTTTCGCTCGAATCAAATTATAACTGATGTTTGCGGAAAGCATTGGAGCGTCACGCGAGCGGCATATTACGCCGACTAATTTTGTAGCTCTTCAAATTAATGTTGATTTTACACCGTGGGTATTAGCATGTTCAGAGTTATATTCAAGGGACCGTACAAATGAGCGACGTTCTCAAGTTCTGACATAATCAGTGGAAACAATAAGCTGGCTTCATATTATTTTTATACAGAAAATATAACATGAAATTTCTGTTTTCTCGGCATTGAGACAGAAGTAACTTAGTATTGTATTAATAAATGAATAAAGAACGAACGAAAGTGAACGAAAAGCGTAACGGTTTTATCTTCAAAAAACGTGAGTTATAGTAATACTGTAATGATAAAACTGGCCTACGTTGTGTTGGAATAAGATATGAAATGTTAAAATACAATATCGGTAAAAATATTAAAATCCGTTATAGGGAGTCGAATTGAAATTTCCGATTAAACGATTACACTGGACCCAGAACAAAATTACTACATTTGTAACTTCGATTTAGTGTTAGATTGAAATATAATAATGAATTTCAACACTGTTATGACTTAAGTTCGGGTCGAACTCGGACCAGTTTGAATGCTGAACACTTATGCCGTTTCGAACTTTTGAAATTGACATGAAATTGTCGAATGAATGAAGTGTATTTACATACGAACATCGTAAAATCAAACTAAAAGGCAATATGTGCTCTGCTCCTTAATAAATATACAAACTCGTATAACTAATTTGAACGAAAGGACAAATCTGTTTTCATGCGACTGTACGCTTCGCAAATTAAAATATCACTTCCTGTAACGGTAAAGAAAACATTGTTATGATTACTTCACACTTTAAAGTTCCCTTTAATGTTTCTTAAAGTGCGTGCCGTCTGTCAAAACGTTGTTCGCCAGCATGTCAGACTGCTGGATCCATTTCATTCTCAGAAGAAACATGTATCCAGTAATGGATCCATAGATGAATGTTTAAGAACAGTACGTTTATAAAGTACTATAAATTCCAGTAACTTTAAAGAATTTCATTAAATCATTTCCCAATTGTTTTCATACCACACCATTATTTTAGTCAAGCTGTTAATAGTATAAATCTTATAATAAATAATATTAG
>DWME01003192.1:0-18880 GCA_018244795.1 Parelbella ahira ahira | reverse complement strand
CTGAGATAGGATGATGAAGATGATCCAAATTTATTATTTGAACAGCAGAACCGTTTTATACTTTACATATTTTAATACTTTATTGACAATCTTCACAGTGCTGGTTACATATAGCGGATCTGAGCTGAATTACTTTTCATTACACGCTGCATATATATATATATATATATATATTATATAAAATGTAATATTATAAGCAGAAACAAATCTAATGTTTTTGATTTATTCAAGACTCCCTCTACACAATATTATCCATTTAATTACAATTCTGTTAGTATAGTATTAGTATTATATACAACACAAAGTAATGTATAAATAACCAATATATGATATATAAGTATATGTAGTTGACTATTAACAGTGGTGATTATGGGCGCAAACAAATACTGTGGTTGCTAAACGACAGATCCTAAACTTTTACAAGCAAAAAATGACCGTGAGAAAGGGATTTACCTCGGCCATGCTGTTGATGGCGAAGAAATAAACAATCTATTTTTAGTTGTGACCGGGGTCGAGTTTGTTTGAACATTTAAGTAACCTTATTTTTGAAGATTGAAGATATTTTGCAGAATAAAACAGAGCGGCTTATATTATTACAAGCAATTAAAAACGACTTACTGGCGAGACTAATTTTAGAAGTCTTATATTCTTCGATATTTATATTTTATAACATAGGTAAGCCTTTATTTTTAAACTGTTTTGTAGAGTGTGTTCAGATTTTTTTTGGGTAGTTTAGGTACTCTAATATCCAGCCAATTACACATATATTATGAAGAACTAGCAGACGAGATACCTGATAACACGTATGTGGTTACCGTCGAGGAGTGACCAATGCATTCTCCACTTTGAAGAAGCGCTTTTTATGCGCTTCTTATAGCGACCCACGTGTAGCGCTGTGAGAACAATTCGGAAAGACGTTTATTATAGACTATACATATAATATGTAACAGACTGATATTGTTTCCATATATAATTAGCGATGTGAAAGTTTTAGGTCCCATTTGCAGGTAGAATTTCACCACATATATTAACAGCGCCAATATTTCACTTGTACGCACATGCGTCATATCCTATTAACAAGCCATACATTATTTTCGTTGCGAATGCATCCGAAATTTATTGTTCGCCATTTGCTGCAAGTTATGGCCTGTCACAATTTTAATAGCATTGTTAAATTTCATAATGTCATTTAAATTTAATTAAATAACTTCACGAATTCAGCTTCCAGCTATATTTCTTGTGAGATTATTAAAATTAATGATAGGTTTTACTTTTTTAAACCGGTCGAGTGGATGGTAAAAAAATCGCCAACAATATTTATTAATATGTATGATAATGACAGTGTGTCCATTGCGTAGTTTGTATGATATGACAGTGTTACATGTATAGAATGTAATAGAAGGAAAATATGACTAAAACCGTAATTTTTAATGAATAAAATAGGAACATTTTAAGAAAATCACATCGACCTTTTGATGTAGTTATTAATGAACGCGCTAAATGTGACGGTATTAAAAAGCGCAGCTAACTGGAAAACTGTAATTACTATAAGCGCTATGTTCAATTTTCCTTCTCAAAGGCGAATAAAACACGTATGTATATTTCAATTCACATGGCAACGTGGTATTTCTTCAGATTTCTAATCCATATTAAATCACTCCGTTGAGTTCTTTATATATATTTGGGCGTTGACTGAACACTCGCCTATATATTTATACCTAACAAATATAATTGTACATCGTCGGCGAATTGCCTCAGTTTCCTGCTGCACCAGAGCTCCTTTAAGAGGGGTTTGGACCGTAATCTCCAAGCTGGATATGCGAGTTCGGGTCTACTAATGTATGATAAAAAACAACTCCGTAGTCCATTTAAACCAATACAAAAAGTCAGTACAACGTAAGTTTGTATGACATTACTGGGGTAAACGTGACGCGGCGTCTTCGCTATGCTATTTCCATGTCCATTGAAACTCCCTTGTGATGTAATGTTACCTGGCCGCACTTCGGACAGCTGGGTATATTTCTGTATATTAAGCAGGGAAAAGACTCGTTTCACGTGCAAAATTTATATCGCACTTTATGCATTCCGAGTGTTTTTTAACATGAAATTCTTTTACAAAATAAAATACATATTTGAAAATTCGCTGTATTGCAACCGTGACAAAAATAAAAAGTTTTGTTTAAAAAATCCTTCGTACCTTTTTGACTGTTTGTGGCATACTGGAGTCAGATGATGTTATTGATGATGACGACGCCGATAAGATTATGATGATGTTCATATATTTTCTAACTTAATGTACATTTTCAGAACAAAAAATGAAATATAAATTATTTGTAACTTATTTAGAATCCAATAGACTGTATCAAATACATTCTCTACATTATAAATGTAATGTAATTAAATGTTGACTGCTTTCTTGATGATACCCAAAAAATATTAGGATTATTGAAAACTGCTTATGAAGCACTTAGAGGCCCCATGTAGACCGTTTTCATAAACTATATTATGTGTTCGGGGATACCGAACTCCTCAAACATCTTCTAAGGGGGTCGGTAGTAATAACCTTTTATGAGTATTTCCGTCTTTCGGTGGCGTGAATCACTTTATCCTGGTTTTATTTTTGAATAACAATAAAATAACCTTCATAACCGGATACTGCTCGTGCTTGCGAGGAGCTGCAGTCAAGCCAAAACTCGTAAGCATAATAAGCTCCATAATAATAAAACAATATCGCATTCACATTATCATAACTGTGCAGAAATACAATTGTTGCTTTTCTTACATGAATTTTATATTTATAAACTTATTCATATGTGTATGCTTAACACAAATTAAGTAGTAGTACTGGGACAGCTAAATGATTCCTGAAGCTGAATGCTTCTAACGGGCAGCAGCGTAGGGTAGGGGTAGCAGCGTTGCCAGTATTTCTATGCTCCGTGATCACCAACCCCTTGTCCTGCGTGGGGACAATAATTCAAAACCCTCGGGGTGGGTTTTGTCCAGCAGTGGACTGAGACAGGCTGATAGTAGCATATACAATAAGTAAGCATAGTAATTCGAAGTGAACACGATTTATGTTTCTTTTATTTCTTTAATTAAACAGGGTATCGCATTTGACGATTATAGGAAATTTTATAACACGTATAACTGCGACTTTTATTTTTCGCTTTAAGACTTGGCTGTTTCTGCACTATAACGTTTAAATCGCAGAGAACAATAAAACAAAAGCTGTTAAGGTATAGAAATTTATTTAGCGCTGGGGATATCTATATATTATTATGTGAAGAGAAATATTAGGACTTTTTCATAAAGAATATTGCGCGCCTGGAGGAGAGCGGGATTGAACATAATTAAAGGCTATAATTATAGAGAATGAGTGCAGCAAGCTAAAATACAGAATATATTTATCTATTCATTAAATAAGAAATCAATGCTTATGTTCTCAATTATCATCATCTTAGTATCATCATCATCAACCTGCCTCAGTCGACTGCTGAACATAAATATTTGAAGGAGATTTTTGCCCGCTATACTCTGGGCAAGCGGATTGGGAGTTGCCGAGTTCAGCCCATATCACCAACGTTGCTACTTCTCTACTGTAAATGACAAGCATACAAAGATAACTGGTAAAACAGCAGTATAAATTAGTACTGGTAAAACTCATTTATATAGGAACCTCAATAAAGTTCAAACTTAAAAATTTAAGGAGTTACGTTGAAATTGGACCATTGCTCGGGGTATCAAAATATATAAATATAAATTCCTAATTATTTCTAATAAAATTCTAATTATTCTGACGCAAACGTAATGGCTAAAACGTGGGAGTGTATTAGACTCTTCTCTGCGCAAATATAGTTGTGACATTACGTAACTGTTTTGAAGCGAATTCCAAATATTATATGAATATGTTTGGAAAATTTGTGCACTTTGTGATGAAATTTCCGAGTTGAATATTACCTGTCGCCATCGCTTCCGTGGCGTTGTGTTCTCGGAGTAATAACTGCTGTGACATTACTGGATATGTGATATATTACAAAAGTGGGGAAGTTTGAAAAATGTTCAAATTTACGGTGTTGTTTCCGTGGTTATTAGTTTGAACAGTTAAATGGAGTTGACGTTCGATGATTAAAAATGTAGTAGATTAACTCATATATGTATGTATACATATTTTTCGCAATGCCCCGGCTAGTTTCAGACTTCTATATTTCAGGTTCCATAATTAACTGGGGACAGGAAACTTAAAAATTATTGAATATTATTTTAGAGTCGTAAGTATTATAGTAATTTAAAGCAGGTATTCAATTCAAATAGATTCAAGACATAAAATAATACAAAGAAGGTATTTAAACTCTTAATTAGAAAGATAATTAACTTAACCAATTGCCTTGTTAAATAACTGATATTAAAAATAATCCTATTTTTACAGTTCCTTTTTTAAGTATTTGCAAATCCATGAACGGAAACGACTACTTCAATGTAGGTACTGTCTGCTCGTAAGCTACTTTCTTCACAAAACAAATCTACGTTCTACGTTCGTATCATGTGGACAAAGCATCATTAATATGAAAATCACCCTGTAGCTACCACTAAAGCGTTATTACAACAAAGTGCTTGGAATAAACGTCCACAAGTTTTATACAGAGCACCTTTTTTATAATTCCAGTTGTATACAGCCCCGTCAAAACTCTACCATCAAAAGTGCGGGGTGCCCGTAACTTTTCATTCACCTGCGTACCGCGTAATTACGTACGCTCAGCTTGTACGGCTCGGCTTTTACTTTCCCGAACATTTAATTTACTTAAACGGCGTGCGGATTCTCGTGTTCATCTGACACCCGCTAACAAATTAAAGTCGGGTGATATTAAAACAGGACATTTGTGATATTCGTATAGCTATGTATTGTTAGCATTGATGATATTTGTTTACAGATTCGATACGCTTGTTCTAATGAAATTCGTTTGATATTCGTAACGCAGGTTATGCCATATAATTTCATCCATCTTATATTCATGTTCTGCATAGATCAAACCTACAACGTTTTTATCTTTTGTTTTCTCAACATATGCACATACTGAATGTGTAATTTTTTCACGGTGTTTACGCCCCTGTTTCTGTTGTAGTGAGCCATGAGAGGCATGAATGTGAAACGTATTTCATATTGCACACTTGATTATTCAACAGCTGAAATTTGTACGATGAATATTTTAGTTTCATTTCTAGTTTGTAGGTGAAACTTTAGTGATTTTTTTTTTTTAATTTTAACAAATTTAGTATTAAGCTGGATGCTGAATAAGTTCTTTAATTTGCCTAAGTCCGGTTTCGTGGTTTTAAGTACTTCTCTTTGTAAGGCAGTCATTTTATTCACATCAGTGTATAGTAAGCTATTACAATAGATAGGGACGGACGAGTGGGGTGATATAGATAGATTTTGTTTACTATAAAGATAAAACGGGCGTTGAGGAATATATTTTATCTACAACAACTAAAATAAATGAAGACATCCCCAGCCTCAAACCCTCATCACGGAGGGCGACTAGTTAATCGTAAATCTGACAAGGACAGCTACAGGACTGGTCTCACAATCGCCGAGTAATCAATTAGAGAACAAAATAATAATAGCAAAAATCTAAATAATCAGCTTAGCCTTATAATTCACAGTGGAATTGCTGCAAATGTTTCAGGAACCATACCTCACAAGGACATTTTAGATGAAGTTTTTTAAATTATAAATAGGTACCTACTGTTTTATTATTATTAATATTATCGTCGAGGTGTCTGATATTAATAAGGCTGTTAATTTTGATATTTCCTAGCTAATATATAAACTTAGTTATTTGAATATATAAAAAAAACTAAATACCAAAAAAGTTTATGAAACTAAAACAGGTCCGATACATTGAAATCATAAACGGATGCGATCAAAGGCTGACGGTATCCGGTGTTTGGTAGCTATCAATATTTTATCACTTTCGTTACGAAAAGGAGCCTTTTCATACGTTTTGTTAACGTTTATTTCCTATTAGGATGAATAAGATTTACAGAGAAATTTGCGTATTGTTATTTATGTTCTGAAAAGTTTAAATGTTATATCTGCCGTATATACGTAAAGTAACTTCACGCCTGTAATCGCCGAAGGGGTCGGCTGTTACGTTTCACCCGTTATGTTTAATTCCTATGGAATAGATGGTGAGCCTATTGCCATACACCGGGCACAGATCCAGACACTACTAGAGTCACTAATAGAAATTCTAAAATCGAAAATTCCAATAGCACCCGACGCGGGATTTAAACCCAGTCGTATTATACACCGTCTGCAGAAATATCGGAATGAGATTTATTATCATTATATTGGCACTTTTTCAGGATCTATTAATCCAGAACAATGCATGAGCGCACGAAATAATCTATTTATTCACAGTCTTAGAGTCGTTTCTGTCATTCGATTAAAAATGACCAGAACCGCTCTTTTGTTTCCCTTTTATATTATGTCAAATGTTGTAACTATTTAATCAATTATATTCGTTCATAGCTTATCCGCTGATAGGACAACTTAGGGAGAGCCATTGATAGCTACGTGTATTTATTTCATCCTATCGCGAATCCTTAAAGTAGAGTTGATGCTAAAAGTTCAAGAACATTGTTCTTCATATAAAATAGGACCACATTTTGTTTCCTACTGATATACACGTCTCACTCCACGGTTAGCAAGGAATTGGATGCGTTTGTTTGAATTTTTGAGAACCTCGGATATATTTAAGGAACAGGATGTAGAATAGACGAAAGAGGAAAATGTTCCTTAAAAGAATCATGTTCCAACAGCGCTTAACGACTAACGTCGACAGCTTCTGAACTACTTTGGGCGGTGCATAGGTTGGTGAGTGTTTCATAACAATTGTAAGATATTAATATTATGAGGCGACATTCTGTTGCAAATCAGTCTATAATAATAATAATATAATACATATATGATAAACTGGTTTGCTACTAAACTGTAACTTCGTCAGCCATCTGGTGGTGAAAAGGTCTTAGTTCTCATTATTATGACGTAACATAAACTCCGTTGCAGTTACCTGAAAGTCAAATCATTTCCGTAATTAATTAAAAACAAAGAAATTACTTTCGAATGGAACTTTGAGAATTGAGTGAAGTTTGGATAATATTAGCATTCCAAAGCTTAAAACGCGGGCAAATTTAAACCCGTGCTACGATTTGTTCGGCGTGCTCGTCGCATCTACCACAGCCAGCTTGTTTCAAACAATCGGAAACCAAATTCGGGAATAATTAGAATTTATCATACGAAAGCACTCGTAGATCAGTGGAAACGTATACATTGTTCAGAGTTTATTCATTTTTCGTTGGTAGTCTAAAATACTCGTATGTATGTGATTTTGTTGTACTTATCTAGGTAAATAAAATTATACCTGCGCTTGTTATTAGAAAACATAACATTTATTTTTATTTATTTATTCGTTATTGCAAAACCTATACATCTAGGTATATAACAAAAGGCGGACTTAATGCCTAATGGCATTCTTCACATCACACCTGTAATCCCGAACGGGTAGGCAGAGCCGCAGAGGAGTGTAGTACACTCCCACATTTCATCAATTACGTTTACGTCCCGTAGAATAGGCGGTGAGCCTATTGCCATAATTATCTTATTATTAGAATGGCAGATAAAAGTGATTTTAATAATGACATTGCAGGCGATAGCTCTGATCAAATCAATAAACGGCAGAGTTGGAGTCCTTCGGGAGATATAAGGGTAACTAACCCACCTAATAATTACACGCCGCTAACTTAAAGTGTCGAGACGAAGCGCTGTGGTAGAGTAAGGTTTTGCCTCTAAGTTGGCAATTTGAGCCCAACAGTTCTCTGGTTTTGTTTCGACTTGCTTCTGGGTGTATTTATGGCAATTCAATTACTATATACAGCTGGGAGCCTTCTACAATATTGAAAACTTACCATGAACTCGGCATTAAATATGTAGATTCGCTACAAAGCAACTATCCTAGTCTACCAACACATCAAAACCGCTGCGGAATTTAAGAATGTGTCATAATCTAGACGTACCTTAATTTATATCATTATCATTATCAATTAATAAGCAACCGGAAAATGTTCCTGTCAATTAGTCTTACATTAGGATCACAGTGCTAAATACCCTACCTACGTAGGATTAAATGCTACTGGCAAAAGCATAATTTTGCATTTCAGTTCATAATTGTCATTATGTTCTCACTCATTGGAGCATCAACGGATTCGAAGAAAGATTCAGCTTTAGTGTACAAGGAAAATGCTCAGTATAATCTAGTGCAGTGTTTCATTCGGTACTTTTCCGACATTTGAAAGACAGATTAAACGTCGGAGACTTAATTGCCAGTAAGTTGCAAACCCTCTAATAATAGGATGCTCCAAGGAAAATTTACTGAGATAAAAAATTCAATTAACATTTTACTGTGAATCCTTAGGTCAGTTTAGATAGCTCTGCCGGGTCTCGGGTCGAGGTGGAATGGACCCTTTTTATCCGCGATAAGCTCAATACATTTTGTTTCAAAATTGCCGTAATGTATGTAAATGTATTGAACTGCTTAATGCCTATGTATAGTACATATGTATGTATTAAGCTGTTCAACTGTTCAGCAGTTCATTTAACCCGCACTTGGCCAGCGTGGCCGACTATGGCCTTAACCCTTTCAATGTTAGAGGAGTCCATGATAAATGGGTTGATAATTATATAATATATTTAACTTAAATGTTTATAAATAGTTCAAAATATTAAGTTTGATATTTTCAATGCGACATATACATACATCGAAATCCGTTTTGTTCCTTGTGACAAATTAGAAAACATTTTTTTTAATTCTTCTCCCATTATTTAATTTTAAAACGGCTTATCAATGCTCGACCTACACGATGTTAATCTTTAGTTGTTAGAAACCTATGTGTTAGTGTTGACATAGCTAATCGGCTTAAAAGGTTTATAGAGTAGGTTAAACAAGATTAGACATATATGTACATACTTGGTATAATATACATCTACTTAGGTATTCGTCATGTTGAGATAACCATAATATTTATTATTAAGTAGGTGAATTATAAATAATAAAAGTCGTTTGATTAAAAGTTCGTTCTGTACTGTTAGACATGTCAATTTAAATAACGAATTTCAAGTGATCAAAACAAACAAAGTTTCTTGGAAACTTGTCACAAAAAGAAAAATCATAAGGCCACGAATTGTGTAAAGAACATCGACTTTGTAATGTCAAAAAGATTCTTATGGATGTACTTACACTGCTTGGGAGAATTCGAATTATTTTATAAATCCGTCTTCACGAAAATAAATCACTGTTGGAAACTTTTTTTAAAGTTTCATTTTACACGTTCATTATTGCTTATTTCCTTTTTTAATGTCCCGCGTTTTTTAGGCGGCAGTTATCGTGAGATCTGGCTGTTCGACGTCTTACCAATTCTTAGCAGCATTTAAAAACTTTTCCAGTATGCGTGTCTAATATGCTTAGTGTTTACATTTTATTTTGTTCGTATATTGTAGGATTTAGATTACTTTTTTTTTAATTTATAGCCATGTTACTATACTGGCCGCTTCATGGTAGAAACTGCAATTTCATATAGATATTGATTTCATGACCAATAAATCGACCTAATAAATAAAAAATGAGAATAGAAAAATTAGAAACGAATTAAAAGAATATTTAGAGTATAAATGTTTGTTTAGTGGTACTCGTAGTTGAAGATATTTTATATCTCAATTAAGTCGAAAACAAACCTTTGTCAACAATTATAATAACCGTGTTGAGGCTGATAAATAATGGAAGCATGAATTAAAGTTTTTACGACATCTTTCAACTATTAGAGCAGGCGGTGGGCTGATTTTATTTGTGAACAAATGTATGACTTTTCTGTTGACATTTAATAAATGTTTCCAAATGTGACATTTTTATTTCGCAATTAATTGTAATTGTAATTTTTTGTAGCTATTCATAAGTCTCTGTACAACAGAACAAAAAAGTATAAGAGAACATGGAAATTTATATCCAGTCTCCAATACTACTTACGTCGCAATTAAGATCGAACACAGATACGTTGCGATCCCTGAAGTACTATAAACAAGGACACCGCGTTGTTTAGTACATCCTGTTTACTGCATTACCTTACGTATTGGAATATTCCAGGCGTGCTATATTCGAGCATTGTTTCTTCAGCAGAGTTATAATGCGACGACGGAATATTAGCTGTAGTGGGTTTTGCCATTAAGCCTTATACAAAAGGACGCCAACTTCGATTAATTTCTGCAATCAGGTATTAAATGCATATTTTTTTACCAAGACTAACTGGAACGAAGGTTTTAAAATTAAATGAAGATGAATATATATGTCTTAATAGAATGGATCCCGATATTGATCGTAGTTCACAAGCCGAAGCTCAGAGTGCTGCATTATGCAACTGAATAAAATCCAAATTGGCTAATAACATAAGGAGATTAAACGGTTTAAGTGGAAGTATTATAGTTAATTATTATGAAGCAAAATCGATAGCTGTTATGGTAGAGTCCTTGAGTAAAGACCACGAACTCGTTGACGTATTTTGGGGCGTTCTTTCGCTCGTTCCACCAATGACATTAAGATGGCAGTCTACTGGATAAGTTTAGAAGGCAGGCGATACTGGATGGATTTACAAGATAGTCAAAGGCTGTGATACACTTGGGGATAACATTCAAATTGAACAATTACGTTAAAAACTAAATTTATTTCATTTATAAAATGCAAAGCACAAAAAATACGTGACCAAATTTACCAAGTAAGGTTGTATTTACAATTTTAATTTTGCGAAAAAGAAAACGTGTTTTCCCGAGGCAACTTATGCATGGCGCTGCACGCTATGCTATTTAGTTTTCCGAAAAGGTTTTGGCAATTGCAAACTTTTCCACCGAACTGGGAGAACAAAGGATATAAATAAATAAGTTACCAGCAGTAAATTTAGGGGCGGATACAAGAAAAAATATACACAAACTATCTCGTTATTGCTTTTGTAAGTTTGTCGATCGTTATAAAAGTTGGTTACACCTTATAAATCAATACAAGCAATTTATATTATCGTAACAGTGCATTTTTGCTATAAGCCAGACGGTAATTAAAATAACTATGTATATATGTATAATATCAAAAAATACTTTGATTTAAACGCTTACTTATTTTCATGTTATGTACATACATTGCTGGGCCTAATGTACATTAGTCAAAATCCAATAGAGATATTTCCAACTTATCTTCCTATCCTCTTCTCTCATGATATCTTCAGTAAATTTACAAAAAGAATCCCATATTATATCAAGAATAAGCCCACAAGGCTCTATTTATTAAGTACCTACTCTTCTGTGTTGTTACATGTACTCGTAACGCGGGTGATATTATGGACAATCTAGGTCGCTAAATTAATTAACTCGTTGGCTAACTCAGTAACGTTTAGCTTCCAGCTTTATTCATTGTTGTACTTACTATATTAATAATTACCTATATATCATTCAATATTAGACATTACTACAGACTTTAATACAGTGAATTATACTCGTATTTGACGGAGTTTGTTTTGCTAAGCGTAAATCGTAATAGGAAATATTTTTATAGACGTTTAATGAAAACGCTCTCAAGTTTTAAAACTTTTGAATACGTATTTTTATTGTTAATCTTTTATACGTTACCGTTCTCCCGCCCTGAGAATCAGTGAAGTTTGTACGTTTTTTGTGCAAAGTCAAAACTGTGATAAAAACATGAAAACTGATTTATTTTTTAGCATTTTAAACAGCACAGGTATTGGATTTCAACTCGGACGAACCGCTGAGTTCAGTCGAAAAATACTCAGATTTTAATTTTAATATTTTTTAATTATAGTTATTATACCTACATTATTTTTTATAATTGTCGCTTGATCTTGACTAGGTATTGCATATACTATATATTTTGAATAATAAATTTCCAAACCATTTTGATAGTGCTGTTTTCAATTCCATATTATAACTACTTACAATTTTATAACAACTTCAATAATAGGTATTATAAATTATAATACACTTTGTATAACGACATTTGTTTAAACTAATGAAATACGAGTAGCAATGAACGTACAAAACATGATTTGTACGTTCTCGATTTTTATTTTAAATACATATATAAATGACGATTACGGCGAGGCTTATCATAACTTTGAATAGAGCCAGTTACTAAATGAACATGTAGCTTTTGTCTCTGCGAAGGTCAAGTTTTATTCGAGAAGGCCTTGAGAGCCCAACCCTAATCACTTTAAGGGTTAGTTGTGTAAACTTGTTCTTTGATAATATACCTTCATGCATATCTTGGGGCTGGCAGAGTTTAAATTGACTTCGAGAGTAATATTTCAAACTAAATAACAAACATGTAACTGGTTTTCGATCAGGTTGCTATATATTCTAAAATGATGGCCCGGCGGCTTAAAATTTCGAGCTCGCTCCCCTGGGGCCTCGGGTTCAAGTCCCTGGCGAGCACCTCTATTAAATGTTGCGCATTTTTAGCCGTAAGTATCTATCGCTTTTATGGGGAAGAAAATCATCGTGAAGATCTGCGCACCTAAGAGTTGTTCATAAAAGTGCATAAAGTCTGACAAATTGGCGAGCGTGGTCGAGTATGGCTAGTGAACTTTTCGGTATTTGAAGACATTCTGGACAATATTGAATTAGTCTAAATGAGTCAAGGACGTTCATTATAAATTATATATCGATATCGAATACACGACCTGGTCAGCAATTTGATTCGCTAACTACTGGACCAACGGGTCAGTCATTACAACATACATACATATTTATTCAACGAGAAGGATACTACGCGTCCAGTTAATTAAGATTAACGGACTGATGCTTCCAGCCGGACAAATATCTGAATAATTGATTTAGACAGCTTCGAATTCGGATGTATATTGATGTGTCTTCAGTGTGAGTTCCCCGACCCGTGGCACAAGTTAATACTGGCGCTCTCAGTATTTTATAATCTTATTAAGTACAGACATTTAGTTACCAAACTTTGTATGCCTTGCCATGAGATAGAGTGAACCTAGAACATATTTTATGTCTACATGTCTGTATGTATGACCGTACGCTTCTAAAGCTTTTTTATAAAGAAATTGGATCGCGTTTGGTAAAAAAAGGGAATTACTAATATAATATATTATTGTAAGTTAAAATATTAATAAATATGTCACGTTTATAAGCTGTGGCACCCGTTTATACATAGTTGTTGTAGAATCGTATATCTGTTAAGAGGAGCTGTTCTACGAGCATATACCTAATGTGCCGCATGTACGTAAATTAAGAGAGACTTTAGCAACAAATTCAGGGCGCTTTTGAACTTTATTTTTTAAGGGCGCGAAGGACCGTGATCGCGTTTAGGTGATTAAATAAATAAGTTAATTATTCGACAAAGGATTTTAACGTTGTACTTATTATGTCCGTGCCTTTCGTGTGAATTAGTCAGTGAGCCTTTCTAATTTGAAATGCCCGATTTAGCTCGTGTTACAACAGCGCCGTGTCAAGTGCTGTTGTTGTGCATGAATGTTGTAACTTAAACAAGACGTTGCATTCTCTGTTTAAAAAGCGGCAAAAATTTTCTGCGTTACTTTTGGTGTGGGTGCAATATTTTTATAAAAACTTTTCATTGTGTTTATAATGAGACCGAGAAATGATGTTGTTTATATAGATAGTAGTATGTCTTTTGAAGCATAAGTTTACACTTACAAAGTTATTTAATTTATACGGATTTATAGATAGACTTGAGTAACAAATTTGTGACAGTCCAACCTGCGTAAACGACCGAGGTATTTGCCGAGCCCAGTTCCCCCGTCATAACTAATAGCTAAATAATTGACAAGCTGTTTCGTATAAATGTAACTATCTTGAACAAAGTACGTTCAATAAAACATAACAAAGCTGACGTATATACAACACTAATAAATAATTGATATAAAAGCGCTAAGTGTCAAGTCGTGGCGGTCAAGAAACCAATAACAGCTAACATGTAACATACGATATAATATTAGATCTGCTGTAGTAAATTTTGTATTATTATCCTAGTAGAATAGTATTATTATGCTAGTAGTAAATAGTATGTATATATGATAATCAGAAATTTATGTAACAATCCCGTATCTGTTATCTGTAAAAGTAGGGATCGGTGTTAGTCCTATTTATCATGGATACGTAATATATCCTCCAATGTGAAAATTACTTCCGCCTTTTAAAACTTTTTCACTGGTTTTTGAACACTATGTAGGTACCTATATTCATAGTCTACAATTCGACAAATCCTTTATTAATTAATTCTTTATAAATTGGTATGTGAAACACGTGCAGGTAAGTTAATTACGTACATCAGATTGTTGCCAGCCGCTGTAGCTTATGAACCAAACATATGATCGTAATATTCATAACGATAATAATAATAATAATAGTATATGAGAAACACAAAGTCACAACGCTCAAAGCGAAAGTCGACTTAGATTTCGCCTACGAGGTTAACTGACGACCCGCACTAACCAAAATGTAAGTATATATCAAAAGAACATTTAGCCGGCAAAATGATAGCCAGAAAGGTCTTAGGCGAGATTTCTGAAGGAAATTAATAAGCGGGCACTGACAGCGGTAGATAAGAACGGACTGGCATAATAAGGTACGTGAACGACGCTCGCTTTACTGCCTAATTATTTTTAGGGCAAATGTTCGCAAGCAGAGATTAGGAGGAGGATGGACGAAAATAAAAGCCAATTTCCTCATAGCTAATACACCACGATTTATTTCACCATAAACATGTCGTAACGTATTGTCGGGATGAGAAAAACCGCGATGAAGAACATATTTTAATGTAATTTGAATCAGAAAGATGGCGGGCTCGCTTGAAACAATAAAAAGTCTTGCTGGATTTACAGAACACCAACATGTATGTGTATACATGTTGTAATTTGTAGGACGATATCCTCACATTGTAAGTAGGTAGATTTACTGCGAATGTTACGTTTTACAAGTGTACATTACACGGGGGTTTTTAAATTATGTAAAAAGTTGCAGGTTACTTTTCTCGAATCTCCAACTGAATTATAAATACAGTTGGTCTTCACGTATAATTAATGTTTCGTTAAGGACGGTGCTGGGGTGGAAGGGGTCTGTTGGCATAATTTGCCATCGTTTTCCATTTTATTGCTCTTACCTTTGCCGAGGGCTGTAAATATGTATTGTATTACGTAACATCACATAATTCCCGAAGGGGAAGGTAGGGGAGTTCAGCACACTCACACGTTTCACCAGTTACATCCCATGGAATAGGTGGTGAGCCTATTGCTATACACCGGTATAAATTCAGACTCCGAGTCACTGCTAGAAATTCTAAATTGGAAATATCCAATAGTAGGTACCCAACCTGGGATTTGAATCCAGGACCCCTCGATCAGCAGTCGAGCTTGCAACCACTTGACCAATGAGGCAGTCAACATTTTTAAGTATTGTGTTATATTAATAATAATGCTGACATTGCCTTTCAAATAACAGACAAAAGTTTTTACTTCATCGATAGCCGATAATGGCATAAAGACAGTTGCGATTAAATTTACAACAATCAATTTTAAATAAACCTATATGAATATGCTAAATTTCAAAACTTTTGCTTCATTTTATCTAGTTAGTAGCTAATTACTAAAACCGCTGCAGAACACCTGTTATAATATATCCCGATTTTACGTGCAGAAAAATGATTTTACACGTTATGCAAATTTGCCTATTCTAATACAGCCCGAGTAATGAGGTTTTAATAAGTTACGAAGCAAAAACGTAAGCTTTTGTACTATGTGTTAAAATAATTTTATTTTTAAAAGAGCAACAGTGTTGAAACAGTTATAATTATAGACCCTAGGCTATGTTCGTCTACGTAGTTTATATTAGAGGGCTGCGTAGCCTCTACTGTCTATGTTTTTTTTTTATTAAACGTTGTCGGTGTAGCCTTTAGTATTAATATATTCCAATTAATCTGTATAGAATTTCAAATAAGTTTTAAATCCTTACTTGATTCAATGACGGATATGTTGTTACAAACTTTATAAAATATAATAAGCCTTATGGCATATAACAAGCTTATAACATAAAATGATATCGTGAAATAATTTAACTGCTTATCATTATCATCTGCTCATTTCCATCCATTGTGTCTATTGTATTTCGTGTCTTACCGCCGGAAGCCACTTTGCGTATATCACCACTCCACCTCGCTGAAGGGCGTACTACGCTACGTTTGCCAAGGCGTGGTTTCCACTCCAAAATCCGTGTACTCCAACGATTATTGTTTAATTAAACTTTTTATTATTGTAACGTTTTGTTTTTGCCATTATATTCACTGTAATTGTACCTTAATAGTCTTTCATTATTGATTGTAGACTGTTAAACTGTTAACCTCACTTAAGAACGTAAATATTCTTACTTCTCTTATAATTAAGAACGTAATTATTCCTACCTGTCTTATAAAGTATACAAATGTGAGTTCACATTACACCAGCACAGATTTTCTTCGAAGAAATTTAAAAATAAACATCATATTTATGTATTATTTTAATCAAGCGCAAGCGAAACTCAAATATATGACGAAAACCATATGAAATGAGGAAGTGATAATGATTCTTATTCTTAATTTCGCTGATAATTTTATATTATCATATGAAATGAATAACTCTTATTATCGAGATGTTTTAGGTTATATCAAAACAATGGCATACAAAAGTAAAAAGAAACCGTTAGACCATTGATTCATTGGTCATTTTCTGGTAATATGTCAGCCCATTTTCTTCCTGTGTGAGATTTGTATTCCATTCGCGACTAAAGTCTCCTGAGATCGCACATGTCGTTTGACAGAACTGTGGATTGTAGCGAGAACACCGTTACTTGTTCTCTAAAACCCTATTACACTGTGTGTCAGTAAATCCCATGTGATATTAAAGGAAAAATAAAACCTGTGTCGCAACAGTTGTATGCTGTCCGTTGTTTTGTGTTTTCTTTCATATTTCCTAATATAATGAGATCAGAAAAAAAATGTTTTTTCTTACTTATTTCTTTTATTATGCGCACATTGTTATAAGTGCATATTATGAAAATCTATATTCCATGAATTGATAGTCTATTAGTCTTTCAGTATGAAATTTTCGTATGATTGAAACCAGTAAAATAACCAACAATGGTCCTGTTTACTGCCTGTCAATATGAATATAATTTCGAATGTCATTTATTACACTTGGATACTGAGTGGAAAATTTTCCAATGGCAGCTATTGCGATCAAATCGTGCAAGTATTTGTCGCATCGTTCATCAATCATGGACACAAAGTGGTGTGGAATCCCGAACAAGTGTATCCGTCGTCCTTTAACAGATCAATCTTCTGAAAAGACAAAATATATTGAATTTATGTATTTCAGTACTGTCATATGATATATGAGTAATTGGTTACAAGTTGGCACATTGAAAGGGTTTGAAAATTTTGTAGGTGTGTTTGTTTTAAGTAAACACTAGCTTAAACGGAGTTTTTTATTTAAATATCTAATCTCAAACGGTAAAGAACTGATATATGTTGAGTTACAAAACTGTCATACTTTACATATACAAATATGTTTTAATTAATCGTTTTGTTTTTATTTATTGTACTCCAATAAACGGGTACATCCAAGAATAATAGCTAAAGAATTAAATATACGAATATAACAAAACCTGTTTATTTTTTTCCAGGCAATAACAATACTAGGTATCTGAATAATTACATGTTACGCAGTCATTTTGCGTGTAAATAAACTTTCATATTAAAATATGTAGATAAATTTTCATATTAAAATGAAAGTATACAAAATTTATATAGCGAAGTATATAATATAATCCATTGTAAGATACATTTTAGCACACCAGGTATGCAAGGATATAGATATTTGGCAGATATATGGCCACTCCGTGCTCTCTGTCTAGCCCGTAAGGGACTGGGCGTGCAGATATGTACATATGTATGTATATATTTTAGCCTCGTATCAGTCATAAGTGTAGTAGAACAAAGTGTAGCGCGAACGATCATGACGCCGCAACCTCTTGAGTCTAGAAAACTTTATTAACACCCCCAGTATGCATTGTTAGGTCGTCTGTAAAACTAGTTGCAAAACTATGGCTAGAAAAACGTGAACAAAGGCTGGTGCTGAAATAGACTAGACAAAGGAATGCCGTGTTAGTTACCAACACAAATTTATCTACCACTTTTTCGTGTTTTACCCAACATTTGTTAAGGAAACTGTTGTTAAATTTATCGGAGCTAAAACTTCTAAATAATTATCTATGACTTAGCGTCGAAGCGAAATTGGACAACGTAAGCTAAGCTTATTATTGGCTTATAAATGCAATCCAAAGTATATATTTATAATATTAGCTTTTTCCCTGTAATTGATTGAAACCTGAAAAGCACTACGCCGCTCCTGTTGCCGATTACGGGAAGATGTTAAGTCTGTCCAACGGCTATGTATAAGAGTTGTGTATGTAATATAACATCAACAGCTACGCTGACTCATGTGTTTTTCAAAACACGGAAATACTTAGGAATATCAAGCTTAATCGTAGGTTATACTAACGATTTGTGTGTTTTGACCTACGTTCCAATATATCACGGTATCAGTGTTCATCATCATTATCATCATCATCATCATCGCCATCATCATCATCATCATTATAATCATAATCATCATTGTCATCATTATCGTCATCATCATCATCATCATCATCATCATCATCATCATCATCAGCCTACTTCCGTCCACTGCTGGACATAGGTCTCTC
>DWME01003191.1:0-18882 GCA_018244795.1 Parelbella ahira ahira | reverse complement strand
AGTCTCCGAAACTGGCGTGCGTGAAAGTTACAATACTGTGAATCACGTCAGTTTGGAAAGGATATTTTACAATCGCTGCCCTCTGTCTACCCCACAAGGGAACTAGGGTGACAATATAGTAATATTCCAATACTACTTCTGTTCAATAATACATAAATTTCTAAATGAAAATCGTAACCTTTACTTGACTTATAGGAGTTCGTACCGTAATAGGATTTCGCAGTGGCTCAAAGCTTCAGCATCAAAGCTGCCAACCAATACATAAAAATGAATAACTTTACGACTGGAGCACTCGCTTCCCTAAGATGTTAGAAAATAGTGTAAATGCGGCCAAGTTTCAACATATTTATCTTCTATTTAGGTATTTATAAAGCATCGTAATACTAGAAAGAGCAGAGATAGTTGATTAGTTTGGAATTCAGCTTGCTACTCCGAGGGTTTTTTGGGTTCAAACCCTGGCGCAAACCTTCTTTATAAAATCATTTGGGTAATTAAGTTCGTTTGCTGTAACTGTGAAGGTTAAAGCAGTGGAAAACTCAAGAAAATTGGAAGTTCTCCACAACGTTTTCTAACGTGTATAAGTCAGTCAAACCGTAGTGGGCCAGCGTGGTTTATGAACCCTTCTCATTCTAAGAAGATTTCAAACCTCGGTTACTGTTTACTAACATCCATTATTAGTTTAGTGTCTTTAACAGCAACTTACTTCTCGTTTTTGAATGTTTACGTTCCTTTAACACCTGATCGCACTGCTGCTTAGCGGCAAAGATTGGTAATAATAGTTATTATTGTAACTGGACCGTTATAGAATAACTAATTATCAACCAGTTTATCGACCGATAATCGGAGAAAATGGACTTGGTTTGAAAATGAAAGAGAAGGGTTAAGACCAAACCATACATACTCGTACATAGTTACTTTTTTGTATATCTAGGTATAAAATTTTACACCTATCTACGATGAGTACAATAAGTTCCTTATGGTAGAAACATTTCTTCTAGTTGAAAATCTGTTTGGTGGCGCTCAGCTCTGCAGTCAGGGCTACTATTCAGAGTATCAATAAATATAATTAGTGTTTATTGCAGTGAAAAATATGATTAAGAGTGACATACCGTGTAAACGTTATACACGGTTAGTACAAACTCCCTTATTAACTTTTAGGCATTTTGCGATTGTTATAACTTGCGAGTATTTGAACACAAGACGACGATAATACGTTAATAAATACAGACCAACTAAAAATACACTATAAGTAAATATTGAATAAAATAACCCCTACGAATAAATGTACAAAAATAAATACCAAAAATAATTAATTTGAGCCAAAATACAATTGGTTGTAACGCCAATTAATTTTAATTTTCCGTAAAGCATTTTTATTAAAGTTATAACTTTCATAAATGCTGATAAATAACCCAGAAATGTAATATACAAAATATTATTTAGGCAATTGTTCAGACAGTTTTATTGTTGTTCTAACAATTCTTCGTGCGAGTTGACATCTCAAAGTTTTATTGCTATTATTTTCTTAGGTGTTACCAGTTTTAATTTGTTTTACAATAATTAATTTTAATTTATGTATACTTACTGAATGAAATATTATTAGATAAGAAAATGTGACGTTACTTTTAAATACGTGATATCTATATTGGGAATGGAATGCAACAATACTGAAATATCTTGAAAAGTTAATGCAAATATTGAATTACAAGAATACTAAAATAATAATTGTTTTGTAAGCTTTTTTGACGTGCGTGAGAAGAACGAAAATGTATATTTACGTCATTCTAACTTTAAACGTTGTCGTCTAGGAGCATTTACAAAAATGTTACTAGGTACTACTACTATTAATATTAAATATTATTTTAGTTATTATCATGTCAGGTCCCTTTCGTGATTAATAATGAGCATTGAGAGCCAAACGATTACTATCCCTATAAATGTGGCTATTACGATAAAATTTTGATCAATTTTAATTCGTTAAATGCAATATGTGACCTACATATATGTTGTAATATTATGTCATGACTAAAACATCTATAATGCATTTGTGATAAGTATATACCTATATATGGTGACTGAGGACCTGTAAGCTCAAATGTTCCATTGCGCGCACGCCAAATCTTGTAATTACTTTGTTCTGGAAACCACCTCTTTGTACTACTTTAATTCTAAAGTCAATCCCCGCAATTCTAAAGTCGGACAATATTCGTGAATACTGAATAAAGTTTTGGCCATTTTGGGTTTCGCCTCGTTCTCTTTTAGTACATTTCATTTAAGTTGGCACGGGTGAGACGGGCATGATAATAAATGCCTAAATCTTGCAAGTCACCACTTATGAATAAAGTTTCAAAATTGTTCTCTCTACAAGAAATATTGATAATGTTAACTCTACGACAAGGAGCATGTGAATAAGCCCCCTGATGACGTGATACTTGGTTTTCAGAGCTGGCATTCCCAATCGAGCATCATTTAATGTGGGTAGTGGCATAATATTTTTACGCAACTAAGGACAGCTCAGTTGCCTAGATGATAAAATTATCGCGTAGATGGAAGCTCGCTTATCTCACAGCTGACAATAGATTTAAGAATTAATAACGTTAGCAATCTAAGGTAAAATATTTTCAAGTGTTGCCAACGAAACTACATGATTTTACTGTACTGCAACGTTTAATTCCTTACGGCGAATAATATGAATACTCGTATATGCCAGGAAGCGAAAACTAAAAATAAATATTGAAGCTAAAGGCGGAAACTATATAAACTTTTTGTTTGTATCTGTACTTCCCTTAGTCTGAAATTAAAAAGGTTCAGAAGTTCTTAGCAAACACCTCTCACAAAGGAACCTATGCCACCTCGAAGACTGTCACCGGATGCTCTCGTGTTTGAGTTAAGTTGTTAATAGTTCACACGAGGGAATAGATGCTAACAGTTAATCGTCTTATCTTCCTACGAACTTCACTACAATCAATATATGTAGATAAGACGTGAAACAACATAAAGTAAGATATAAAAATTACTACAAAGTTAAATACAAAAACCTTCAGAATAGCTGGTCCTTCCAACATTTTAAATATTGGATTAAATAGTTATTATAACCATTGTGTTGTGAAAAATTTTGCATTACATAGAGCATTTAAAGGTTTAAGATTAGAACATTTTTAGGTTAAACATGCCAAATTTCACTTGTGTCAATAAGATTGTAAATAAAGTTATTAATTTAAAAAACAATAGTCACAATTTTAAGAGATTTTTTATTTCTTTTTCATTTTCAATTTCTTATACTAGTTAAGCAGTTAAATCACCTGATTTTATAAGATTAGTTTAAAGAAAGCACATACATATATCTAATCACAAATAGGAGGAAAATCCTATCTGAGAACTGTCGCAGCCGCGAAACCCTCGAGGGTCAAGTTGAACGTCTCGTGATTTAGGGTGTCTACCTGCCACCCGATACAAATCAGTACAACATACTCGGAGCAATGTTTCTTGGTAACAGAAATAGTTCCGAAACCTACGCCGAGGGCTTCAATGTTAGAACGGATCTTAAGTCAGAAGATGCAGTACTGAGATCGTTCTTCTTGTAGATATATAGAATAGATTCACACAGTATTTTAAAATATAAATATGTAGTAAAAATAATTGATGTATCTTCTTCCTCTAGAATTAATCAAAGGCGGTAAGTAATTATTTTAACATAATAGATTTTCCAGAGACAGGTCTCGAATAATAAAGCAATTAATAACATGGGTCCTAGCCGTTTCATGAATAATTGATTGCTGCTTGCCATCCATTACAGGTGAAATTTGTTCCTTCGGTTATAGGGCACATCCTTTTTCTTTTGATACATGGCTTCTTTACTAGGTATATTATTATTTTCTATTAGTGGTTCGTAGTTTTTATAAAATAATATTGTCTTATAAAACTTTTATAATATGACTCAATACCTAAACGGAATGATAATAAAAAAACATAATTAGTAATTCGAATTAAAACAAAGGTTTTCACGGATCGCTTTTACGTATAGAACGCAATAAAACAATAAAAAAAATAAGTAAATAATATATATTCGACAAGATAATAAAGTAGCCTTATATTATGAAATCTATGTTAGGAAAACCACCGAAATACCGAATAATGCTATAGTTAGAGAATATTCTTTTTTAATTTATACAAGAAAATGTATAAATTTTGAGCTCATAAATACATAGATACATATATCGTCCCTTTTTTATTCTCCGTTAAGCGTGGTATTTTTTCTACAAATTAAATCGGATCGAACGAAAAGTGTACTCTTAAAACAAATAAAAGAAAAATTCCGATTAGTTCATAAATGACGAATTCCCGGAGTAACAAAAATTAAAAAAATCAGGCGATTTGAGAGTTTCATCCTTTTTTGAAATCCGCAAAAAAGAACATTAACTAATTACGATTACTTTAACTTTAGTCTTTTAACATTTTGACTAGCCGTGCGCATAGCAAAGACCTTAAGAATATTTCAACATAGGATTTCAGTGTTGAATTAAGATGAGCGAAAACCATGATCAGAATTACTTAACAGGAGGCATTGTTTGAGGCACGTGATTTCAGAGCAACGAACAATGTACTTGAGATGAACAATATATTCGTAGCAATTCTAGATCAGTATCTAAACTTATAAAAGCAGATTTATGTGGGACAGAACAAAGTATTATAGGACGTAAATATAAAATTTCGCTATTAGGTTTCATACTTATAAGTTTAACAGGTCACAGCCTCTACGTTTTTATAATACACAATCTACAAACATTATTTAAATACACTCTATGGGGAATATTGGGATGCATTGTAATATGCGAATGTGAAGATGAATGCAGCTGTGTGGAGAGATCAAGACAGACCTGGCTTGATGAGGGAGTCAGAAGTCTCCGTAACCAGCTTGCATGCTTGAAGAGTCTGATGAATGAGGAAGAAAAGGGTACGTATGAAAGAAGCTGGTACTTGTTACTCTGTTTGTCTACCGAACTAAAAAACCTGGCGTGATAATACAGTAATAAATTATAACATTGTTCTATTACACGCTAAGGCTGTATGTTTGTATGTCGTAAGGAAAACGTAACTCTGGTACCATCAAAGATACCAAAACTAGTGGCTTTATTTTGCTATTCAGCGCACCGGTAATCCTTAATATCATCCTGAGCCTTACAAATAAGTTCCCACGCGGTCTTACAAATGTACTACGAAAGCCCTGGGCCGAGGAAGACATAAATTGACCTTTTGTCTTGATTCTATAAACCGCAGTGCATGATTTATCATTTTGTTTCACAAAAGAATTATCATGATAAAATAATATATTATTCAGAGAAATAGAGACCCTTCTGTGAATTATAACACTGTTGAACTAAATGGTGGTGATTAGGTCGGTTAGTGTAATAAAATAAATCAGGGCAAGACAAAATTTTAAGCAACATTTATAATTTAGAATAGAATAGAAAAACGTTTGTTTCGTCCACACAGAAAACAGACATAACACAAATAATATAGATACAACAACAAGAATAAAGCTAACAATATTAACAAGAACAATTATTATCTACACACAAGTATGTATATTTATGGATGAAAATGGACCCACTCAGCCTTGGACGTAGATCACGACGTCCGCTGATTTTCAGTGGAATCCACTGTTCGTGCAGTTCGGCCAAGCGAGTAGACAGTTGTGCCCGAAAGGTACATATATGAGTATCAAGCCTTATACAAGTAATTATGGGGTAGGACAGTGAGGTAAGTACATAGATATACATACATACATATTTGATATATCTACGTAAATAATAGTAAGACTCTTACACCCTTTCTGGAATAGTCATTGAAAATTCGGTTTACCTAATTGTACTGTCTAATTGTCGGATAGTTTAACTAATGATTGTATAACCTTTGACTACTATTAATATTATGTTCAATAAATGTTATATTAAACTTATAAATGTCTATGTGTAGATTTTCTTTCACGTCAAAACGTCCAGACGGGTTTCGACTAATTGGAATATATAGATAGACTATGGCTAGAAATGACACAGCGAATATTGTTAGTAATTTAACGTATATGGTAAATATTTTTATTACTATTTTATTATTACATGGGTTTAAGTATTTCTGAGTATCATCTTAAGAGCTCGAGCCAATCTCAGTTGCCCGTAAGCACTCAGGTATACAATAGACGAGGCTCTGGTGACCAGCTTATCGTGGTGTGGCATAGTGCCGTCTATCTAGGCGAGGCTGATTGCCTTGACCGCCGACGGGCATCAGTGTAACCGCTGTAAGGCGCTGTGGTCTGCGATCCCCAACCCGCAAGCTTAGCGTGGATGTTATGACCAAAACGCCTTAAGGGCAGGCCTATATGGACACCAAACAATTAATGCTCGTAATATGTTATTTATCAACCTGTCCTTATTTAAGTCCAAGTTTTATAATAGTGTATGTTTCAGAATCCTTAAAATCATATAGGAAACAGTACCAAAAATGGGGGCGAACTTTAGAACTCGTAAAATGCTTGCGCTTTGCCAAAAGCCACCTTTCAATGAATGGATTTGGTCAGAAATTTGGCAACAACATTTAACGGAAACCTAGAAAATTCCCTGCTAAACTAAGTTACATAAATTTAAATTGATCGTAGCATTTTGATAATGTCTCGTACATTATCAAAATGCATAATCATAGCATTTTAAGATTAAATACCTATCTGAATAAAAATCCCAACTACATTCTTTAATAAGTTTTGTGATTTTTATTTTATGAACTGGGATGGGAGAATTTAATTTAGATACTAGACGAGACAACAACATATCATAGTTATTCGAGTATTAAGCTTTCCACTTGACCCATTTCTTCATGCAAAATTGTTAGTAAACTTATATATACAATTTTATCCCTTTCAGTCTTGGGTGACCGCCAATATTGCTAAAAATAACATTTATTTTATTATTTAAATAACCATAACATGTAACAATTGTTGTGTATATAATTGCAAACAAAATACAGATTTTAATAGTAAGTATCTGTTCTTTTGAGTAAAAGTAACCAGATAATTGATATAAACAAAGCAATGAAATAACACAAGTTACATGAGCTGAATGGATACTGCAAAATACGTAAATAGCTCCGTACTCGCTCCCTACCCATAAGGATATTGGATTGATATTATTATAATAATTATATTGCCAAAATTCTTGCCTAGGGCACAACTCGTGTCGAGCTACATATTTGCTGTCTTTGTCCTCACACAATCTGCTCCCTACATCGAAAAGGATTTACTTTCACTCATACATATATAATATTGCATCCAAATCTTGTATCTAACATAAAAACTTCCACAGTAACTGAAATGGAATGTACTGTAGACGTTCCGATGTAAAAAATTAATATCACTTTATAGCAGATAACAACGCAACAACTTTTGTTCAAACAATCAACTATATTGTATAAATAACTGTAATATGCAACCAAATTATTGGAAATGTATATAGTATTGGTACAGTACTATAGTGCATGACAAATCTTATATAATTTTGTATTCTGATTGACGTTAGACAATTTACGTTAACGAGCAAACCTCAAAACGTGAATATCTGGTACAAATACGATTTATCGGTCGAAAGCAATAACCCGCCAATTTTTGGAAATTTTGAATCTACGTAGCTTTTTGTGTTTTGATTTAAAGATATCCCTTTTGATATTAGGTAAAAACAAATTCAATTTAAAAACTTTTTAGTAGCAAAAAGGTTTATTGGGTCTTATTCTCACTGGTAAAATCAAATTTGGCTCTGAAAGTAATTGATTAAGGTTACTAACTTTTATGTACCTACCTTTTTCATAACAGTATCGGTTCCCGTCGCATTTTTATATATCTCAATGACGACGCCATTTGTAATGTTATGCTGCGGAGTTTTGTTTCAGATTTTTTGCATGATTTTAGAAATATTTTGTCGTCGAGAACGTCTCCAAAAAGACCTAATATGTCATGTTCATTACCATGATTCTTATTGCTTCTTACGTAATCGCTTCTTGAATGTATAAAATTACATAACATAACGCCTCTATTTCTCCGCAGAAGTAGGCTGAGGCAAGCAGCGCATTCCAAAGATTCACCTTTCATAATATACCATAGAATAGGAGGTGAGCCTATGGTCACACACAACCTATGTATACTATTATTATTTATTGTTATCATTGTTATTCCATCACGCTAGATTCCCTTACGACGCAGGCAGAGAGAGGGAGACTTCTAACCTCCCATCAGTATGACCTGAGCTATCTGCTCAACTTGTAGTAAGTCTTGATTTCCCTCGGCACCTACACCCAAAACATTTGTATTGTATATCTGTTTTCCCATTCTCTCGTCTCCAATGTATTATATTTACTATTACATTATTATTATATTGTAAGTAAATGTATGCTCGAGGGCGTACAGAATAACATAAATCCTTCATCTTGCTAATTACTGTAATGTGTCTGATGTTTCTAGAAAGTTCCTATTCAACTACTAAGAAATACGAGTAGTGAGACAGAGATATATTTAAAAATCTCAGTTTCTCGTCTCTGGAATCCAGACAGCGAGAGACCAGAGATTTGCATAAATTAACCAACAACTGATGCTTTCAGACTAGCATACTAAAATATAAATAGTTGCTTTTTTTCATATTTTCAAGGTAAAATGTATAAATGTACTCTTGCAGGTACTCTGTTTGTTACTTTATACATTCGTTCTTGTTCTTCGCCGTTTTCTTCGTAAAAACTTTAACCTCCTCGGCATGCAAAGAATTTTTCAAAATACACTTTTATAAAAATAAATTTTTACTATAGCGGGTTATAAAATTGGGACAGTGCAACATATTGTACAACTGGCTCTTTAGTTTTTATTGTTATTGGGGTATAAATATTTTGCATGAAATGATTCTCCAGCAGACCGTTTTAGATATCGTTTATTACCTAAATTTCACGAGCGTTGTACATCCCTTGACAGTATTGTATACAACCTCGTATGAAACATGAATAGTCTACATCTACGTGTAGTATTTTAAAAATTTAAACATCATTCATTGCATACATTAATAACTAAAATTTAAAATATGTCCTAATAAATAACGAACGTTTACGCGTTTACGCGCTTATAATAAACATTTCAGGACCACCAACGAAAAGGCTCAGCTGAAGTAGGACTAAGACTGTGTCAGTGAGCATAAGCTCCATAAATATTAATATATTACGAAATAGAGCAATGGGTGATAAACGGATATGGGTTTATCGATAGTCGATAAATCTGTGCCTAAAATATTTTTACGGTCCTTTGTCTCGATTATAAAAGTCTATTCATAACCTCATCCAGTGGGCTGGGGTTTACACTGTCATCAATATTCTTTATGCTCCTGTCATACATCTGTCATTTACTAATATAATATGAAATACGTCTAAAATACAGAACGCGGAAGGTACATCGGTGAGCACACGTTTTATAATGTGTAGTATTTGCCTAATGCCTAATTTATTCTCTTCTTCAAGTCCATTAACTCTACAATCATCGGAACGGTTGAGTTCTACGATTAGTATAAATTTCGAATAATAGGGTAATTTAAACTTTTTAATGCATTCATACAAAATTATCCGCTGGCGAATTTCGCTGATGGATTCTAATTATCTTTAAATTACTTCGACATACTTCTATAACGGCTATATTTTAAGTTTATATATTTTATTACTATTCATATGTATTTCTGCTGGAGATTTTCTCCTTTTGGGTGAAGCTTGGTACATTTACACATTAAGAGTTAGACCTGAATTTAATATAACGGACTCAATAGGTTAATTCATCTGTCAGAACCTTTTACTACTTTAAAGCTTTGATAAGGTTTAATCTGCTTTTTTCAACTATTATTAAGTTCTAAAGGTTAATAGTATTTAATTGTACAATTTTACAAGTATTATCAGAGTGTGCCTAATGTTGTTGCATTTGCCACATCGTTTTCGTTCCACGCCTGCGACAGGGCTACGAACGCTTTATTACTCAGGGGACGGATCGGAACGTGTAAACCCATTCTGCTAGTAACTAGGAACACTGGTCCCAGCTGTTACCAGCCCCGTATTACTGAGGGTACTAAAATTTTCTATCTATCGCTATTATTTTACTTTATAATCCTGTATAAATTTTAATAATACGACAGACACAATTGGCAATATATATGGATATTCCATTCATCCCTTCATTTATGCGTTCAAATGGTAAGCTTGCTTCATCTTCGTCATCACCAACCCATTTATCGTTGTACTGTTGAACACGGGTCGGAACAACTTGGCAGAACTTTACCTTTTTAGAGAATATTATATAATGCTCTTAGATGCACTGGTTTTCCACGAGGATTTCCTTCAACAACAAGTTATAGTTAATCTTAAGACGAACATACTTTTGATAAAGTTACACGTGTCCGAATTTAAACCGAGGACTCACCAAATGAGAAGCTAAACTCCAAACCACCAGGCTATCACTGCTTTGTGAGAATTAAAATTAAATTTATGTAATGCTTACCATGTAACAAACGCACGACTAGGTCCAAAATATATTAAATTCGTTTGTTATCCAAAAAAACCTACCCGATTTCATTATGTGATAAGAACAATGAATTTTATGGGAACAATGTGAAACGAATTCATTTCCTACTTTTTCAGTAAAATTTCAAGGTTGGAAGAATTTGTGTGAACATTGCACAAAGAGTTTGAAATTGTCACTTTACATTTATTTTAATATAGACAAAGGGCCTCGCGATACCTAAATGGGGTAGTTTAATGTAAAGAAAACATGAAATTTAATAACTCGTTTTACATTTTTTAAATGGTTTTTTTTACTGTCTTTCGTTCTTTTATCTGTCCGTTATTTGATACTCGAAATTCAAAATGTACTTATGATGGGTTTATTTATGACTTACGAATGTTTTTTTTTCTGATGCTGTTTTTGTTTTACAGGGTAGGTGAGCATAGAGTTCCAAATATCTCTAAGAAAGCAGAGTCATCTTCAGAAAACAGCAGGGTAATAATAGTTTCAAAAATAGTATAGCGGTTAATACCACATAATTTTAATTCAAGATAACTCACTGTTGCTTCCACAGTTGTAGGTTACCCGTGTTGAATATTCCTAAGTTAAAAAAGTTACTTAATGTTAATAAGTCATGCAGTAGTCACTTAGCATGTGCCCTCAATATAACTTTAAGCTGACAGTTCTCACTGCTCGAAGAGTGTCACTTAATAAGTAAATTTCTCAGCAGAAACGAAATAATATGACGGATAAAAACTGCTATATTAATTGTTCTTTCCTTTCTACACTACACTCTATGTAATGTTCTATATGGTGTGTTTAAGCTGCCAATCTGCATTTGATTAACATGACACCTCTGAAAGAAAACCCAAACTTTTTCCAAAAGTGAAATCATAGACAGATTAATAGTGATGGTGTAGATAAATTCGACTATATTTATTTAAAGCATTGCGAAAATATACTTTCTTTGTTTCAAGGGTCAAACCTATGATTGTATCTGTAGCTCAAAAATATTTGCAAAATTATACGTGCTTAGGAGAAACCTTTTATTGGAATTTAATAGTATCTATATGGAATTTGATTACTTGCTATTAAATCTCACCGGTTGCCTAAAACTCTCAATTTTAATCATTAGTTGCGCACTAATTTTCTCTACCTAGGCAATATTAGACAGCTTAGGTTGCATAATCAGAGCCCCATGAACGAAACAAAAGCAGGAATTCATTTGCAAAATTATTCTAGAAATTTCCAACAGCGTCATTTATGGCTTAGCCTTAATTTGGAGGAAAGCCAAAGAGTAATATGAGTATGTATAAAGTTTAAGATGTCGTATAAATCTGCATGTACCTGTCCGCTTCGATTTACATATACACAAAACAGTATATCATTACTCTCTATATTTAATACTTTAACTATTTAGTACAGTATATAAGTCTTAGAAGTAAATTCTGTCCATAATAAGCTCGCGATAACTTGGTTTACGAGAAACTATTATGGACGTCATGTATAGTAAAGCTTCAATAAACATTGCTTATACTCTTCCGCAGAGTTCAACCTATATTTATTGAGAATCATCAAATAAAGTTCAGTAGTATTATAGTAAAAACGAAATACAGATTAAAAAGTACAGCCAGATGTTGATTATATACTTTTCCAATTTTACCTAAAGTACCTACAATACAAATGACCTCGTTTCATCATAATGACAATGGTTTGTCAAAGTGAGTTCCCAAAACAACTTTTTGGATAGCTTTGTTTATCTATAATATTGCATAACTTCGACAGCAAATTTATATGAATACGGGTCTAAAAGCTGTATTGACGAATAAGTATTGTGTTTATTGGATAATATTCAGTTTGCCCGTGATATGTTTATGTAATGTGAGTTGGTTTTTACAATTTATTTTAAATGTTTGATACATCTGTATTTGACACAAATAATAATCGAACTAATAAAATTATTTAAAAGATAGTAATAATTTTGTAGGTGTTTATAGTCTTCTTTAAAACCGTACAATGTTTGAGTTACTTATGTAATTTCAGACATTACTCCTCCATCATTCCTTAACAAACTATTTGCCTCGCAGGCCTAAGCCACATCCTCCAGCATTAGCAGAGTGCAGCTGTATTTCGTAGATACCAACAACTCTAAGTCGGTTAGGTCATACACATATTGTTGTCGAAGGTAGATACTGCGCAAAAGATTTTATTTGATAAATACTATGGTAAGTTGATGTTTACTATACATCTATAATACAGCTTACATATATTTAGTTAAGATTTTAGATCAGCTCTTTCGGTATTCCTTAATCGTCATACAATCGAAGAGCTTCAAAACAGTGATTCTATTAAGCTCGTCACAGCATCAGTCAGAACAAGTATAAAAATGGATTGACGAATCAACCGTTAAATTTTTACTGCGAAATATAAAATTGTGTACATTTCTATTTCAGACAATAAAGAAATAACGATGAGAACGTGTATCTGATGGAGCCATTTATCAAAATAACTGTAGAACTAGTGAAACTGACTTCTAAAATAATAGAGTTAGCGATGCGCGCGGTGCTGGAGACCGCGGTGGAGGTGGCGACGATTGCTGTCGTAGCAACCACTGGATTGATGATAAGCTTATATTTTATGAGGTAACTTAATTTTCCTTGAATCTTTTATCGGATGTCTGCATGAAATCGCATTTGAAACAATACCACCACCTCTTACATTCTGCTCTGACATGTTGGTGTTATATTTCGTATTTGAATGTGCCATTAAGTAATAAGTATAAGTATTTTAATAGGTAATAGTCCTATTAAAATACTTATACGTGACACCAATTCCTTTATGATCTAGATAGACGGCAAGGAGAGCCAAATATCTCTATCCTTAGAGAATTGAGATTCTTCTTCTATATTCATCACTTCTATCTTCATACACGGTATCAGAGGCTTTGTCAGTAGCCCCGTCAGCCATTCGATTCATTTATGCAAGATGGAGAAGTCTTGATCTTCGGCCATCAATATTCTTATTGTACTTTTTGTATTAACGAAACTGATAGTTGTATGTATTTTCTTTTGTAGATACGGAAATTGTCTTCCAGGTGAGATTTGTTCCACTCGGTCTATTGGTACTGCTCTGATGGTGACCGGCTGGGCGCTTCTCTCCTATGCAGCCTACCTTATAATAAAGAAGATGCAATGATGTGGCTGTTAGTAAAGTGTTCACCTGTGTTCATTTATTTAATTTTCAATGAAATAAAAACGAGACATTCCATTTCAATTTAATGTATGTTACTGCTGCTAAAATTGAACTTTGCATATTATTTGATTTATCTTAGTTGGACGATTTTAAGTAAAACGCTTCGTAACATTATGATTGTATTTCCCCGAAGTGGTAGGCAGAGGAGTAGAATACCCCCACTTTTCTGAAGTTATGTTCCATATCCAATGAAATAGGGGATAAGCTTAGTAAATTGTGATATTAAACTGCATTATGCGAGGATAGCTTTGCATACACAATAAAGGTCGGTGCTTAATACTAAAACTCATATTTGAGTCCCTTTGAGCGATAGCTGGTAATTTCCCGTCTGGCCGCCTTCGCTTCGGTCAGTATGGAAATTTGAAATTACCGTTCACATGCTTTAGAAGTCGCTAATAGCCTTCAAAGAATACATGCGCTAGATGCTAATTTTGCTCCAATTAACACCACGTATTGTTATTAAACCGTCTAATTAACGTTATACCAGGTCCCGGACGCGGTAGACAGTGAGTACAAATAGCGAAAATATCGAACTTTACAGATGTACCGTGCTCCTTGTATTTCATCACTCTCATTATGACGACGTCTAACGTTTATTCAATTTAAAATTATAAAACATACAACATACATTTCTATTCCATTTCCTCTGCGAACGGATATTGATAAGAGATAATCTAAGCAAACATATGCTTTTCGGTTCAGAGCACCAACTTTCGCAATATCCGCGTAAAGCAATGAACCGACTTAGCAACTTTGATCTGTCTTATACTCGTACTAACTTATGCTGTCTCGAGTTCCTCAACGTGAATACTGTTTGACGAAGAATTGGAATAATTTGATGACAGATTTACCATTATTTATCACCGAACCTTTTTAGCCCCACTGTCGGACAACGGTCTTCAGTACGAGAAGGTTTAAAGTTATTGGCTATTACTGGTCATGTTAGGCCAGTAGGTGATGGCAGACTTATTAGATCTTAGAGCAAATTATAAAGAATTCCAAAGTGGACAGATTTGCTCACGATTATTGTAGCCCTCACAATATATGATATTTAATCTTAAAACACCCATTTCAGTAAAGATGTTCGCGACAGAAATGGTACCAGAACCCCGGAGTAAGAGGCTGATTTCTAAAGCTATCACTACTATTATCTTACCTTTACCTTTTCGCCATCTTACGCGAAATTTTATTGGTTATTAACACAAATTTTACAAAAATTTATTTACAATTATTCATTTAGTAACAAACATGATGATGTCGTTTATAATTACTAAAGTTTGGACATTCGTGTCAGACAGTCAAATCTTCAGTTTAGTAACACTTTTGTATATTGGACAGTTAAATTAGTTACTTAGTTAATTACAATATCCATGAAAAACCTTTAGTATCATATCATGTGTGTTTATAATCTATCATCACTTGGACTAACATCGAAGTAACATTTGGATACATTAAATTTAACCTTGAGAAGAATCCAAAAATGAAAACGTAATGGTCAATACCTGTACTTTTAACTCACAATTCTTGCCGTGTACTTTAAAGAAAAAGTAAAGTTCCTCTAAAGCTAAAAACTTTCACAGTCTTGAGTCATTTAAAATGTTAACGAATCGCAAATTAAAGAAACCTTCGGCGAGCGAAAGTTGCTCACGAATTGTTTTCTCATTCTTTTTACTTTTATAACTACTGTACTAATATCAAAAAAAAGTAAGTCATTATTTTCGAGACTATTTTAAGAATAACGTCGCGGACACATTCAAGTATCTTTTTACACGTTTTTCTCTAACGCATGAAAGATGGATAATTATGTATAATGATTTAGAGTCCCACTAATGTCTTTAGTAAATATACGTTAGGTATTGTTACAATAAATACATCTCTAAATGAGGATATACTCGTACATATTGTAATCTCACATATATTTGTAGCCCACGAAAAGTCCTGTTAAAAACAAAGGAGCTATCATCTAAGCGATAGTGTTGGCATCTAGGCGACAGTGGTGCCATCTGTTTAATAACAACGATATCAATACCCACAACTAATAGCTAACCGTTAAATGTGCGATACTATTCGAAATTAAAATTTAATTTTTATTAACTAAAACCTATCCAAAAGACAAAAGGCACACGTGATTGTCAACATCAGCTATGGACCCTCAAGTATTTACGAGTAATGTGTCGCAAGTCGACTTACTAACAAAGCAAAGGTTTTACGAGTGATCGTAAATAGGTTTGGTGCGGTTTAAATAAAATCCATCAACCGGTCGTACAGTTCCGGAATGGTACACAAAATCCCGATATATCTCGTTTAGGACACGTTCGGATAAGCCTGTATCAGCCGTCAATTTTGCACTCATCCAATCACCGGATACCAGGCACCAGAGACCTTTACGATTCCGCCCTTAATTATATAAATGACAGGTTTTTAAAATTTTGAAAATTCCCAAAATTGAACTTGAAGCAAACTCAACGCTACGTGCATTATTTTTACCATGTATTAAAACAGGCATGGCAGGTGCGCAAGGATAGGGATATTTGGCACTCCGTGCTCTCTGCTTACCATGTACGAGACTTCACGTGAAGATATGTATGTAGGTATTAAAATTTAACCACATATTTTAAAACTTATTTATAAAATACAGATATACCGTTGCTAAAAATTATACTTAGGTATAGTTGTATAAAATACTGATGTACCTACTAAAGTTTCATAAGAATCAGTCTTCTGGTTTCTTGTGAGCGAGCACAAATCTTAAATGTTGGAAGATTCATTAGTTATTGAGAGTGGGCCTGCGAGAACAGGTCGAAGTTATAGTTACGTGTAGTTTCTCGGTGCAGTGTGAATGCCTCGACCTTGCCGAATGCGTAGTTATGTATGTAGAAGTTCAGAAGTCGTAACGAATGAAGTTCGCTAACTACGTCATATAGTAGCTTGATGAAACCGCAGAAAACTTATTTATTACCGTTTCATATCAACGTCGGTTCTAATTTCATATTAATTACGTACACGCCTACTCATCACGTGTCATTTCTAATTTTCCTACGACTTGATCTTTATTGCTTGTCACGAAGTTTTGCTCGTGGCGTCGATAAGGCAATTTATAATTACGTCACATATTTATGTTTGAAACACAGGTACTACATATACTGTTTACGACCGTCCTATAACAAAATTAATTAATTATGTGTTACGTCAGAGCGCGCAACTCGTCCCACGCTTAAGTACGCTCTGATTGGATAACCACTAAACGCGCCCAAAAATTTCATTAATAAAACACTTCAATAATACAACCTCAATAAAATAAAAACCAAAATAATTAAAAAAAAAAAAACTTCAATAATAAAACACTAAAACTAAACTAAATTAAACGTTTGTACATAGTTTTACAATTAATAAATGTCTATACCCGTAATACTTTAACGCACATTACAAATAGGTCATCATCATCATCGGCCGGTCTCAGTACACCGCTGGACATAGGCGCGTCTCCAAAAGCACATCATTAAGCTGAATCTTCAGCTCTTCGTACCCAATCGCTGCAAGGCATCTTTCTTTTAATACGTACATATTCGTATATGTATGGAGACTACATTAATAGGAAATTTATAAAAGAGAGCGGCCAAAAGTAACAATAAAAGTGAAGTCATTTATTTTAATATTATCATGTACACGTGTCAATTATATGTTTATAATATGTGTATATATAAAAGTAAACCAGGTGTGAGTGACGCGGATGTATTTATCAAAAGTTTTAGATCTTTAAAAAGATACGTTCAATACAGTTTAAATATATGCAAGATACGTTGAGCTGCAAAATTGATGGGATATGAAAACATAAATATTGACTAAAACGTAAGGAGGTTAATTTATCTTTAACCTGTCATTCGACCTATGTTTACCGTTTTGTAATCATATTTACATATAAGTACAATTACGTTAGAATTATCACAATCATTGAAAGTCTAACTTCCTATAATTGGGATTATTAAAATATAACGGCGTCGTGCCTTTCCGTGAATTCATTAATATTATTCAATTATTATTATATTATCATGCCAGGTCCCTTAAGGGGTAGACAGAGAGTACCGACTGCCAAATGTAACTATCCTTACAGGTCCGATATGTTTTTTCTATATTCATAACTCATAATAGACGGACGCCGTTTAAAATATTTTTTTAATTTTTTCTTTGTATAAAATGTTTGATGAACTAACCCTAATATTAATAAGATTATTCTTTTTACAATTTACACACTAAATGAACGAATGACAAATAATTACTTACATTCTCATGTATTTGTAAATAGCCATGTAACAAAAATATTATATATCTACTCATAATTCTAGTGTTCGTCGGGACCTTACTCTTACTTTAAAAACTCATAAAGAAAAGACCAGTTATAAATCCAAAACTTTCCGATTACTTCGATAGAGACAATACGTGAGTTAGGCCCTATGTTTATAAAATTTTCAAAACAATTTATTTGTTTCGTACCGTGAGCATGAGAGAATGATATTGTTGGTCATTTATCATATCTCGCACTGCAATAGATCTCTTTACCGTCTCCTGGCTTTACAGTTTTTCTCCAACTCCAAAGAAAAACTGACACAAAAGATTCATTCGCATAATTTATCACTTTTTAAACAAGTTTCAACTAACATTGTTTGTCTAACAATATAAATATCATGCAAAGGAGATGTATTGTTAGCAGATACATTTTTTGTTTTTTTTTTTTTTGTAAATATTGAAAGATGATTTATATCGGTTTATAGAAAAACAAAATTATTTACAGCATCGACAAGACGTTTTTAAGACAAATAATTAAAACATTCCTTAATTTTGAAAACAGAAAAGTAAATAGTTTTTTTACTGTGAATTAATCAGAATTCTACTACTAATACTTTAATGTGAAATTTTGAATTCGTGATCTATTCGTTACTGTCAAATACATAACCCGTAGTTGGCTAGCGTGATAGACGATCGCCTTAACAGTTCTCACCGTGAGACTCGTGACCAATAGTGATAGAGAAGTGATGATGATGATGGTATTAGAAGTTTTAAAATTTATTTTAAGG
>DWME01003190.1:0-18882 GCA_018244795.1 Parelbella ahira ahira | reverse complement strand
ACCCTCTCAATATGAGAGGAGACCCATATTCCAACAGTGGAATGACAAATGGGTCGATTATTATTATTATTATAGACATATTCTATGTCTGTATAATTATGATATCTAAATAATAATCTAAAATAATAATCATATTAACAAATTATACCACCTGCCACTGACAGCTCTACTTCAAACAGATCAGTTGCTGAAGTCTGTCTAAGAATGATGTCTATGTAGATTGATATCTGCCTACCCGCATTTAAATGTTGTAAGCTATTCCCTTATCTCATCGCCAAACAGTTCACAGTGGGACCCATTGCTAATGCTATCAGTAATCAATATAGACGCGAAACCTAAAGGTGCTTACACACGGCCGGTATTTTTAGCCCCGCTGTAAAGGCCCATAATGCGCGCACCGGGGCCATAGTCGTAAAATAATATTCCATAATACATTATAATAGTCGCCATCCCGGGTAATGTTCATAAGTATTGGAATTACAGGGCGGCGCGTTCGGAGTCTTGTATCGGGAATGGTACACGTTATGGGCGGTCAGTGTAAAAGTTCGCGAACGTTCGAACTGAGAATGCATTTCTAATATATTATATTTTAATTCATTTTTATTGTTATTTTTTATACATAATAATTTTTCTTAAATAAAATATTGTAATAAATATTAAAACGTCCAATTGGAAAACAGAAAGTTGAAACTCATAAAACAATTATTACATTCATTGTCAAAAATTTTATGTTTAATGATTAAACAGTAACTATAATAGATTATATCAGTAATACGTAGTATAAAAATATCGACATAAATGTAAAAATAGCGTAAAATAAAGTTTATATTTCCTAAACACCGATGTTTAAAATATCACACACTGTTATTACCATTGCTTGCGTATTTATTTTTGAAATAAATTCCATTTCAATAGCTATTAACTGTCAGCCCGATAAAATTAATGTTTGATACCCAACTCCGTTCATGCCCTTCAGGTAGGTCCATTTATACATATCTAGCATAACACGCTACATATTCCAACAGTGGATAAAAGGATATCGAAAGAAGAAAATAACACGCTGCAGATTATAAACTTGTACCAAAAACATATATCGGATCTCATCGTGGCTTTTGATTGGCTGCGGGTGGCAAAATGGTCCCACCACGATGATTCGTTTCATTTCGATGACAGATTATTTCTCAAATCCTCTATTACAGCACCTTGAATCGATACTGAATCGATTTACGCCAGGTATTGCCTGATTTTCGATGTGATTCATTTTAAACAGTTTAGAAGTTTACTCACACGTTTTGATATTACATTTACAGTGATTTGAAGTTATATCGATTCTAAGATTGAAACTAGATATAGCTACATATATAATGAGTCTGTGGTAGTAATTGTCAAAATAACTTAAAATTTTCCAGTGTTTCCAGTCTCCAAAGAATCAAACGGTTCAAGGCCATCGTCTGCCACGTTGGCCAAAGCAGAATGATATATAGAATTTGAAGGAAAACTCTAATATGTTCAGATAAGCTCACGATTATTTCCTTCATGATTACAGCAAATAATATTTACCCTTTAAAGTGTATGACAACATATCCAATATGCGTGCTGAATCATAACAACTACATTAGCTTATCTTGCTTTCTAGCTTAGATCTAAAATGGAAGAAAATTGATTCTCGGAATTTATAAAACTGTTTGAAATTCGAATATTTTAAACGTTGACAGATACCAAATTAGACGTTGTTATACATTATGTGCAATAGATAAAGTCAACTAGTATAAATATAGACGATTTAGGTATTTAAATCATCTAGTTATACATATAGAGTCGTAGAATCTGGAACAGATTTCACACAAAACAACCGCGGGAGCAGATAAGAAATTGGCCAGTTTAGTTGTAAAACTTTAATCAGGACAACTAAATACACGTAAAAAAACATTTTCTTTATACTATTATTTCTCTGAAATCACTTGTACGGTGACTATTTTAATGTTTATAACATTAATTATAAGCTGGTTATAATTGAGACTCATCAAGAAATAAATGCTATTATAGGTTTTAGGTATACTAATAAACAATCTATGTCAGCCCCTATTCTTGGAATATGACGCATAAGGTCACATCACATTCATCTTCTTCGTTTTTTAACAAATAATCTAAAATTATAGCTGTAACTTTGGATTTTGTCTGATATTGGCCAAAATGTACCTACTCCATACTGTTAAACGTTTAGAATTTGATCGAGTTTCCGTTAATTAATTAATTTAACGTAGTAATATTTTTGTCTTTATTATGATATGTATGTTAACCCAAAAGGAGGATACAACAACTGATAAATCGACAGTGCTGCACTCGAGCGTCCTTTCACGTGTAAGCCTACAAATCTTAGCATGTATGATTAAACGCAGAGCGTTCGAACATATGCCCTATGGCAGAACAACTTAAAATTCCTTGTAACTTAACAAACATATTCCCTACAAAGTGTGAATAAATTAAACATGTGGAAACGTCATAACACATATTTCAAAACTCTTTTAAATTGTGCTCTATTACATTAGATATAGGGTGCGTATTAGATGTTCGTGTTCAACTGTAAAATTTTGAGGTTATCTGTCAAAAAGTGTGAGAAATGGCGCGCGCGCTCCTGCCGGTAGAAAACGAGCTGGTATAACTTTCGTTCGGATACACGCTGTGAGTGTCGCGCTGTTTCTTGTTGTTTGTTTATTTTGTTTAATCTGTCGTTTGTTCCTGACGTATTTATTCGTTAATATTGTTTCTGACGGCTTTATCTTCGATAATATCTTTAAGTAATTTTTTGAGTGGCGCCCCCGCTACCTTTTAAGAATCCAATGATATATGCATTATGAAGATGTTTGTTTTTGTATTTTTTGCATATTATCGGACAATTAGTGAAGTGGTTTGCAAATAATGTAGTAGATACCTATTTACCTCCGACAAAATATTACAAATATGTATTTGGTTATACTTTGATAAATGTTTAGTTATCTCTATGAAGATTTTAAAATAAGGCTTAATAATTTTTTACCCCCAAATACAAAACAAATACTTGTGCTCCTCACATAAACACAAGTCCTGAGTAAGAATCGAAATACCGAACCCTCGGCTCGCCAATCAGTTTTGCTAATTGCTGAATCAACGTTCAATCAATGAATAAATAAACTTTCGGAATTAAAAAAAACATATCACATTCCAAAATAATTTCATCAAAATTCCGAACAAAAAGCACAACACCACGAAAGCACAAAACGTAATTAATTCATTTGTCAATATGCCACCCATACTTTCATTGTTGCAAATCGCCAGCAAACAAACAAAGGGCAGAAATGTGAGAATTTAAGGCGGTATAACTATTTAAAGGAACGTTTTCAATATGTATCAGATTTAGCCTTATTTATCATCGTGTTTGTTATCGCCGGGATAAACTAACAACCCGTACACCATAGTTAATTAGCACAATCTTAACTTTATGCGCTCAGATTGTTATGGTAATTAGGACCTTTCTTCTACCGCTCCTAAGTGGCGTTTTCCTCGATTTGTTCGAGATAAGATAAATCAAAAATTTATATTAAAAATCCATTTACGGACGTGTCGATTCGTTGTGGTTTTTTTCATCTTTTGTTCGAATGCAATATTCATTTATTGTTGCTATTATTTAGATTTCATTAAACTGGTAAAGGGTATTGGTGATATAAATTTAGCTCTCAACATAGTTTCAACACCGATTCATGAATAAAACTGTGTACCTACCTCTTGTCTCAACATACCTACTCGTATTTATACTGGAGAAACCGTTATATTACCAAATTTTCGCCGAACGCAAAGCAACACTAAAGGTAATAGAATTGATTCAATTTACACAAAATAGTTACCCATACACCTAAATGAATAGCTAAATCTTTACCTAAGTGAGATCGGAAACGAAACTTTCAATCGTGCTAAAACACACATCTTAATTTGACATCATTAATCATAGATGGCGCCACTAGCCCGCCGTAGATACAACGGCCACAATTTGTTCTGTCGCTCGAATCATTTGTGAATGAAAACGACTGTATCTTTGACATGCCGCGGATAATTTATAAACGCTGTTTTCAGTTAATTAATGGCTATGTTTATTTTACTTTTTCGATTAATGAGAGTATAACGTTCTCGGATAAGGCGATGCTTTATGTGGTTTCCATGGTAATTTAGTTGTTGGGATGCTATCGTGTGAGATATGGTGTGACTAATGAGACGCGGACGGAAGCACAGAAGTCAGTATTGTAGCATCTGTTATTGGTTTTTTTGCTTATTATCTCTACAGTGTTGGGACGCGATTTTGAAATGAGTAGGTACCTATTGTTTAAAAATATTTTGTCATAATAGCTCATTAAACTAAACTATGTATATTTCCTAACTAGAGCTCACACGTCCCACTGACATTCCATCCGAGAACATTGCTGCGTCTGATTCTGCCGCTGCGCAGCAGTGTTTGCGTAGTTATGTTTTGGTATTTGGCACTAGAACAGCAATAGGCATTTAGATGTATGACGTCCTATCACGAAATCCTGAATGACTAACTTTAAGAGTATATAACATCAAAGGGAAAACCGTTTTGAGTCTTCTATAAAAGTAAGTATAATTTAATAAGTAAACTCAACATTTTCAGTAGTCCTCTGCTGGGAATAGGTCGTTTCCGCATCTGGCGTAAACTTTAAGCACAATCGACCACACTGCTCCAACGTAAGCCGGCAGAAATGTGCATTAGTTGCCGATACAACTGTCAAATGGAAACTCAAACATGATTTTAAAATAGTTTCAAATACCACGTTGAGCTTACCGGTATTTACTTACTACTTCTGATTAATATCTAAAAACGAATAAAAGAACTTTTATATTAACAAACACAATTAAAACCTCTAATGTATATCTACTACCCGCTGTACTAAAATATTTATTACTCACCTATATGATAACAAATTGTAAAGGCGATGTCTTTCTATTCACAAAAGGAACTCAATTAGAGAAACACACATATCAAAATGTAAAGGTTATCGCTAATTAAAACACTGGATATGATTATTAATATTTTATAAAGTATTTAACAAGAAACTGGATTGCAATACAATTGCTTACGAGAGCTGCCGGTTTTGTAAGAAAAAACATTTGTATGAGTATCTAATGTTTATGCCAATTACTGACTGATAATGATTTTATGCATATCATTATTATTATTATCTCTTTAAACCTAACGTACTTTTCTACGTTCATTTTACCCTTCATACATATATATACGCATCAATACATATTTACAGACACATACATATTGACACATGTATATAGTTTTGTGAATAAAACAGTATATTTCGTTAATTAAAGTGACATTGAGACCTGTGTTTCGACTTCCAACGCTAACGCTCTGCCCACGTGACTAGCGCACGCAGAGCCCCCTACAGGCAAGCGATTTGTCAACACCGGCGAGCAACAAAACGTCCAATAACCCGCCATAACTCGCACAGATAATAAAAATTATTTATTCAATGAAACAAATAGACTATAAAGTGTGACTTTTGTCACTGTTACCTTGTACCGGCTAATGGCGTACATAAATATCGCCCGCTAACGCGAACAGTTAATTTAACGTGTCAAAATATAAGTTTTAACGTGTTTGTTTATGAATGTGATAAAAACATATATAATTACCGCCAGTTTATTTCCACGTCTTACTGAATGTTACTAGTGATAGACAGATGTTGTCGAAATTGAATATTTTCATATTAATATTGTAATATACCTAATATTTTATTAATATTTTAATACTTTTGTATTTGATATACGTTTAATAAAATCATTCTAATGTACCATAGGTATATACTTTTAAGACAGGCATGTATACCTTTCATACATATTTTTGTAAATCTTATTTTGTTTATTTGGGAAGAATGTATAGGTACCTACTTAGATTAATTGTACTTGTATTTTAAGTGTAGTAGTTAGGAAATTACCACGTGGATTGCAATTTTTTTTTCTCCCGTTTACGTATTACCTATAATTTACTGGCGGCCGAAAATAGAGCACTTTTAAAAGTTATATATGTGTATACGCTTCAAACACACTTATAGTCGGTGTATTTCCTGTAGGAAATGTCACCATCCGTCTCGTTTTATCCATTGTTAGTTCTAAACCACAGCGATGGCATTCCATAAGGTAAAAAGATTATTTTGTAACGATTGTTACTAATCAAGACATCAGTGACCTCAATAAATTCTTAGCAGTTTTCTTACTTTTTGGGTATATACCTAAGAAGTTTCTAGAAGGAATATGAACAGGTAGGTACCTACAACATGCTAAATTGACTATTCCATCTACTAATATAATATTATACATGTCTGGATTTTACTAAACATAGTTACTTTTTAAAAAGAACGTAATTCAACGGTTAAATGGTGAGTGGTGCTCCACTCACTACTAGGAATATCCAGTTAGAAAAACTAATAGTACTCGAACCGGGATCGATCCCAAGACTATTCGACCAGCGATCGCGCTTGCAACCACTCAAACATCAAATCGTTTACTTTTTAAAAAAGATTACATTTGCAAATTTAAATTCTTACACAATAGAATCACCAGTTTCCGTAATTGTATTTTTAAAAAAGGGAAACGGCTAATAAGGGAGGCAGCAGACTGTCGACGCGCCGGATCTGACGCTGAGCGCGTTTTAATTCTCACACCCCATTTATCGAACATAGCCTTCTTCAGTTACGGGCTGGATTGTTTTATGGAGAGTGTGCTGTGTAAAAGTTGTCAAGGTTAAATTTGAAGCCTTGGTTATATTGCAATAATAATTCAATGTGGAAATATTCATTGATTTTTAATCATATTCTGAGGAACTGAAAACGTAATTCTCGAATTCGTAAAGTGGTATTTTACTTTAATAGCTATATTTATACTATCATTTTGATATAAAGTAAATATAAGTAGAAACGATATAAAATATTTATGAGTGGAAGTATTTAAATTTAAATGCTATTATTGTTGGACACCTACTTTGTTTTATTTCATTTAAAATTAATTATTCAAGAGTCCAATGTAATCTAACTACAAATAGCACCGTAACTACAAAACATAAACATATCCCAGTAAACTTTGTCAACGTCTCCACGCCACCGCAGTTCTAAATGTTTTCCTAACTCTGTCCGCGGCCCGAGCCCTCGCTCCGCTCAATCGCCCGCCATCCCTTGCCACGTTTCTTTTATTCGCACTTTTTATTTCCCCTTTCAAGGAATGCACGGCTATTAGCTCCTTCGTAATTATGAGACGAAAAATTTATTTGTCGTGGGGCTCGCTGGGTTCAAAGGAAATGTGTTAAATCTATTATTTTTTGATTGAATTTAAATGCGCTTAATGCTCTGTAGCATTCGCGTATACAATCATGTGTCATATAAAACAATGTCATGGTCAATCTGGACCAGGGTGCCAACTTCGAAAATAACGGATACTATTGCACATTGACTGTCTCGTTAGTCGAGTGGTTGCAAGCGAGACTGCCGATCGGGAGATCCTGGGATCAAATCCCGGGTCGGGCACTATTGGATTTTTCTAAGTTAGAATTTCTAATAGTGACTTTGGATTACAGGCGTGATATTACGTTTATTGTACATGCCATACTTGAAGTAAATAGAACAACAGACTTATTAAATTTAAAATGAAACTGTCTTTAATCAATGAATCAGTCAATGGTTTTATTGTCGATAAGGTTTAGACGCTCATATAAGGTTTACATGCGCATAGCCGCATATACATTCATGAATACACGCAATGTCATACGAAAGTACTTGTAAAGTGTTAGTGTATTTTTTTTTATTATAGGCCGATTGTCAACAATGTTCAGCAATGGACAGCTATAGGCTGATGATGATGATGATGATGATGTCAACAATGATTGATAAAAATAAGATAATTTATTGTCTATACCTACATATTACTTACACATATACGTAGATATATGTATATTAATTTTATCATATAATTCTTTGGCTATATATGCACTGATCACCTGGTCGTTACACATTTCTATAAAACACAGAAAAGTTGAAAGAACGAGCAATAACTTGCAACTTTCAATTTAATTATAAAAAGTAGTTGAATGTAGAGATTCTGAAAAGCAACTTGAAATGTCTTATAGGGCAATAACAATTACTCTGAATGAGGCATAAAGTCAATTGAATGTGGCATTGTCAGTTTTTCGTTTCCTTTATAAACACATTTCTGATGACTCTACTCGAAACATCATATAGACCGAGGGCCGGGTCCTTAAATGGACCGCGGAATACTGACGTCATAAATCAATGAGGGCGATTCGAAAAACTTTGCTATCCTCAATTGGCTTTTAATTCTTCTTGCAGTGCATCGCTCGTAAATACGTCACAATTAGTCACGTAAAGGCTGGTTTTATTTATAGAAAAAGCCACCGCCTTCGTCAGGTATAGACTGATTTCCTTTCCAAATGAGGGCGTTTTCCGATTGAGGGTGACGAGTCATGGTGCCTCACATTTAAATGTGTTTGGACGTTTCTAGAGCTTTCAAAGCACGATTTAATAACTCGCCTTTACCACTTACTAATAAAAAGTATTATTCATTCGATTTGATGCAACATGGGAGCGGACTACACTCCTCTGCCTGCCCCCCCGGGACGACATGGACGTGATGTTACGTAAATAATTTCGGAAATAAAAATTTGCAATTAAATCGGCAGGAAAAAACAAGTATGATTTTAAACGTACTCAATCATTACTGCGAAGCTATTTACTAATATGTGAAAAAGAATCTTGCTAGACCTTTCTAAGAAAGAGACACGGAAGAGTTTGACATTTGTGCATTGCAGAAAGCTAAAACTGTAACCTACCTGGCTTGACAATACATCAACTTAAAAAATATTTTAAATTGTATCATTAAATATACATATTAAGACATAAATCTTACAAAAATGTTTTATTATAATATGTAGAAAGCAGCAGACAAGCAGACAGCAGGTACAAGAAGCCACTGCCTCCTGTAGACATCAACCGACCTCGATCAAAGCTTAACACATAGGACTGTCAGTTAGTTAAATTACTATAAACTGTTAACAAGACTACTTCTTTGAGTTAAATGGTAGGCAAGATAATTGTATTCAATATTAGTATTATCTTGTGCTTCTAATTTTAATATAAAAAATAAAAAATAATTATGAAAATGCTATGGGATATGCGGAGGTTCCTGTGTTGTCGTATTCTTGTATGAAAAGCTTAATATGTATATAAATACTTGCACTTACATATACACGTTAGAACTTCTAAATTGGAACTAAAAGCATATTAACTGAGCTCATCAGTGGTAACCATCAGGGAGAAATGTCACAATCGATACAAATAGGTACTACTGTCAGCGATGGCTTGTAGTGCAGACGTCAGTATCATCAAACCTTTTATCGTTTCATAACTGGACACGGGTCTCCTTTCGGAGTAGGCAGAATTAGACCAAGACCAACGGCGGGCTATGTGCTGGCTCACCTCCTTGAGAACATTATGGAGAACTCTAATTTTATACACTCACGAAGCAAATTACATTATATCTTTCCAAAGTTGGTTTCCGCTGCAACGTGTACAAAAATAACTTATATTTATCGCCTTTCTATTGGTTTAATTAAGTACAGTAACTTACAATTTTCCTGTTGTATCATGTAAATAGAGAAGTACGTCAGATCTGTAATGACAGAGATATTTCGCAGACAGTCCCCTTCGCCGTCACCGTAAGAGACCTGGCGTGGTAATATAATAACAATAATAATTACGTTTGGATCCGTGAAAGTAAATCATACCAAATATATATTTAACAATATATACCTAACATTGAGGGCATAACAAAATATGTACTTACAAAAACGCTTCTGCGTTCCTGACACGGACGGACGACGGTTCGAAAAATAAAGTCACTAAAACTGTTGCACAACTGACTGCCTCGATTTATCGTCACGTCGGCGGGAGTCGAACCGACTGAAGGAGTTATCACTCTATTGTGATTGTTATTTACTGAGCCACCGAGCCTCCCTCAGCCTTACTAGGATTGCAATTTGCGCATTCTAAGGAATCCCGCTTTTTTCACTCTTAAGCCGATGTCACACAGTCGAATATGTCATAAATAGTTCTCCATAAGCGTCATAGTGCCAGTCCTGGAAGCGTAATAGATACTTCAAAATTAAATATATCGTTTGGTTTATATGTTAGAAATATTAGTATTTCAATTAATGTTAAAAATATCAAATGCTCAAGTGGTCTTAAATGTAAAGATTTTTTACATTTTAAAGGTAAGTATCAATCAAATAAATTATTCAAATGTGAACAATTTAACAAATGAATTAACCCCTTTTATCATTAGTGCCTTAAGCTCCAATTTTATAATCATCGTATTATAATAACACGATACCACGTTTAATAAATTCATTTTCACAACTTATTGTTAGTTAAAGTGAGTAATATATATAATACAATGGGCTCGTTTTGTTTTAACTAGCAACATAAACCTCATAAACTCCGTTACAAACTGGACATTTACAAAATTTTATTGCATTACTTTAATCACGATACATAGACGTTTAATTTAAATCAGAAAAAATGCGAAGTGTGGTCCCAGCTTGAGTCCTTAACTAAATTTGGCTTCCAACCACAATTTAAGCACAGAATAATCACAGCGCTTGAAGGACAAGCTGGATTATCTATACATCGATATACCAATCACGGCTTTCTATACACCTGGCTTTAATGTGCGAAGTGGTATTTACAACTTATGTAAATAAAGATGTAATTTGCTCGCGACGGAATTTAAATCGTTACATAAACAGCTAGAACTAATGTACGTGTTGACTGGCCTGTTGGTCCAGTGGTTGTTGACGTAAGTCTTACACTCAGGCCACTACGAATCTGCAGGAATCACATGCTTAAATTAAAAGAACACATAATGCTACATTATAATTTAAATGTACATATCACATGTCGTGTTTGCATAGGTATGTTTGCAACAGGTATAAGTAGTTATATTTAATAATAACATAAGCTCCTCAGTTCTCACTTATTATTTTTGTCGTGTCGCTTGTAGACTATTAATATCATATATCTATAACATTCCATGTCAGTACGAATAACATATTACTTATAACAAGAAGTTTCGATCGACTACGGGGTAATGACAGCAAAAAGTGCACTGCAATATAAATTAAATTAATTAAGTCATAAATATTCCCAACTATCCCGTTCTCAAATTATTCCCTGATTACAAACGGGCTCGTAATTTTGCAAATTGCAAAACAGCTCGAAACAAGCAAATGCTTATTTAAATATGTAAATTTAATTCATCATGCGAAAATTGCGCTGGAGTAACAGCTCTTTAGATTAATATCGCGGTGTAGTTCAAGCTTCCAAAAGGTAATGCTAAATTTTGTTTGTGTGATCTTGAAATTTTACTTAGGTGTATAAAAATTAAATATAGTCTCTATATGTCAGATTTTTATTACCTAACAACTATAAGTACAATTATAAGGTCGGCCATCTCATCATAATTTGCTTTTACAAGAGTGTATCTTATTCACAAAACAAAAATACAGATATATGAAAAAAGATCACAAACGAAGATTAATTTAAAAAAAAATTACAAAACTTATAACCTTTGAAGTAGCTTAACAGAATTCTCAAAACTACAACATAGTGTAAAGTAACTTCAACAGCTAGTACGATACAACGAATATCAACCGGATATCAGTAATTTCCAACAACCTACTTAAGGTATACAGAACTGCAAGTGATATTTACGCATAAACCTACATGAAAACTGTCAACAATTTGTTAGAATGTCGACAAAAATTGGTGTTAGTGTCAAGCTGTCGCGCAACCCAACCCAGCGATTCATGGCTTAATTGGTCTATAGAATTAATTTCAGCCATCTTGTCCAGCACTGGATTGTCAACTGAATGGTGGGAACGGAACGGGAACAGATAACATAATAGAACTAATCGGTCCATTCAAGCCATACAGACCCTTAAGTACTGTACTATCTAGATCTGTATTGACTTGCGGCATACAGATTATAACTTTTAAAAGATTTATGCAAAGGTCCCCAATGAAATACTGTTAGCTATTAGTATTTTGCAAGTAATTGGTTAACTTTATCCATTGAGAAGGTTAAGTGACAGTTGGATTTATATATTCTTTTTATATTATAGACATAATAGCAATAGATTCTAAGGTGTACAGGTTACCTTACGATGTTTTCCATCGATGTACTTACAGCAAATGATCTTTACAGAACTTTACCTATTTTAGAACAGGACCTCCGCAAGTGAAAATCTAGATTCTTACGCACGAATACCTTCTACGTAATTATCAGATCAGCTCTTCTCAACAGACAAGAGTCAAGTTCCTTAACGATGCGACAATTAAAAATATAATGTTTAATTTTGTATAGCCTACAATAACGTCATGTGTCGATACACATGCATATTACTGTAGGCCAAACAAATACATGTTAATAACATTCATTCATAATACTAGGGTGTATGGAAAATCATCATCACGCTAGGTCAGTCACGATGGAGGCAGAGAACAGCGGATGTCAAATATCTCTAACATTTGGAATCTAAAAACAAAATTGGTAAAAACATCACTGTTATATTTCACCAATTTTTTTGTTTCTTTTAATCTGCCTCTTTAACCAACCAACTATGCAGGTCTTAGTTGGCCAGTCGAACCATTAACCATTAAAACAGTAATAGACGTAGTGGTAACATGAACGTTGACATTACGGTCGCGACTGTGCAATTTGCCAGCCACTGTGCAATCTGCAACGACTGCACACTCGTTCAGCGTTTCCTTATTAGCTTAGATTACTTCCTCGAGTTCTGCTTATGAACCTGCATATGAACCTAATTAATTTAGAGATGAGAAAAGAGGTGCTTCTGCGACAGATGTAATTTAACTGGCTTGTAACTGTAGGTCCAATGGTTACTTATGCAAGCTGATTCGGCAGTTGCGAATTCGATTTCCGCAGAGAATAAGATATATGATGAGCACGAACAAGTGGCCAATGTTCCAAATAGCTCCATATGTTTTGGCAAACATCAAAATACAAAGATGACTGCACTAAAAAACATTCTCTTGATTATCAGTTGACGGGTATTCGAATGGCGTTCGTCATTAATTATTGATGATAAAGAGAAACGAGGCTGCCAAATGTAATTCAGCCGGATCGGCCTGGCCCAATCGACACCAGGGCCTAATGAAGTGGTCCCGATGCAAAGTCGCCCGCCTGAGAAAGAACCGCCATTGAAATTCTAATTTCCCATCTCGATTCCAATTAATTCTTTCCAATTTTGATGCAATGCCACTTTTTTGAGTCGTTTTGTGTCGTGATCCGTGGACTTGTGCGAACTGATTACTTACCACTCAAACAACATGCAAGAATTTTTTCATAAGTAAAATTGATATTATAGACAGTTTAAAATAAAATGTTTATTTATATAAATTAAAAAGTAAATATATGGCAGAAGGAATGGGCGGATGGAAGAACTTATATATTCACATAATCATAGCTATAACATATTATAACGAATTTGATTGAGTCAGTTATCTGCCCAGATGGAATCTGAGCAGAATTCGAACACAAATCTTCATACCGAATAGATAGGTACTGTTATAGAATTTGGTTTACTGTCAATTTAAAAAGATTCATCACAAAAAAACAACACGTAACATCACGCTTGTAATCCCCGTAGGGTTAGGCAAAGGGGTGTACTGCACCCCCACGTTTTACCAGTTACGTATAAGTCGCATGGAATAGGTGGTGAGCCTATTGCCATACACCGGGCACTAATCCAGACTCCAAGTCACTACTAGAAATTTTAAATTAGAAAAATCCAATAGTACCCGACCCTGGATTTGAACCCAGGACCTCCCGATCGGCAGTCGCGCTTGCAACCGCTCGACCAACGAGGCAGTCCAACATTCATTACAAAACCTCTCGTCTATTATAACCATTAGCTAGCAAAAAAACACATTTAAAGTATCATAAAAGTGGATAAATCGGAAACCGGAGCTGAGAGGAAGCTGTGTAATTACGATCAAGATCCTTTTCCCGCCAAATGACAAGGTTGCCGCCATTTTAGTTGTAATTTCGGGTTGCGTACGCGCAGATTATAGTGCGCGCGGAATTAGCTGCGACACACGGCAATCGTATCGATCGACATTCGTAATTTGAAATTTTGTAAACAAGAAAAAACAAATATTCGATAGTTCTAGGGATTCGTAAATTAATAATAGGCAGTTGATGATTGTACTGTTTTAGTCTACTTTCCAATATCAATGATAAGACATGTGTTTTTTATAGTTTTTAGTTGAAGTTAACACAGGGCTTAAAGCAACATTGGAAAGGCGCGCGTTGCTCCTTACCAAAATAAATTTGTATAAAACATGATTCACCGTTTTCACACTACTCAAACCGGAAACTTAACAAATACGTACTTATGCTTTGGAGCATATTAATGTTGCATGCTGATTTTTAATATTAATTATAATTTCATTATTATATAATACTGTGCACAATATGCAACATTTTTCTTTTTGTTTGAAATTCAACTGTGCCGTGGATAGGTATTACAATTACGTCTCTTTCAGAGTGCTACATTTCTACCTTAAATTTTTTGTAACTTTTTATAATTTGATATATTTAAAATTATTTCAAAACTTATAATAATGCCATGAACACGTCAATATACCTATAAAGCATTCAATATCTATAGAATAAACACTCCGTAGTTATATAAAAATCGTTTTACCTCGAAGGTCTTAAAGCTGGTGTAAAAGATATCAGTAGAAAATGTTGGACACTGTTTCCAACCAATCCACAGTGGAGCATCATGGTGGAGTATACTTCAGAACTTCCACAGTTGTGTGAGAAACTCGCGCTCAGCGTTGAGACATGAAAGTCACAGACGGCAAATGACAAATGAAATGTTAATGAATAACAGAACTCAAAACAACACGAGCGATTGCTCCATCCAGCTGTCATGTTGATGTTGCAGCCGTCTTTTATAATGTGTAGCCTTTTTTACACTCAATTTCATTTGTATCAACACTAACTATAACACAATACCACCAACATACATATGTTTAACAAAACTGATATCTGAATAATATAACCCATTTTAATATTAAATGTCTCGTGAATGTTTACACACATGATTATATATGTACCGGCTTAAATCACGTATGTTTTTCGGGATGTCCGACTTGTTTCGGACCTACCTACCCTACTCGTTCTAAAAAGATAACCGTGTCCAACGTGGGACGAAAGGGGCATATGATACTGATGATGATGATGAACGTAAATTTATTATAACTATACCTACATACAATTCAAGGTGTAAGGAGTTCGAGATATTTTACAATCGGTGCTCTCTAACTACCACGTAAAAGACCTAGCATGACGATATATCTATAATAATAATAGCTTCGAAAGTAGATTTTTATTTAATCTCTATTACACAGTAAAACAATGACTTTTTCGATGGCAAGCGGTATGCGATGAACGATAGCTTCGATGTGCGCGCTCGTGAGCTCTACATACGTTAATAAGCAGAACACTCGCTTCAATACAAAAACCTCAGAAACTTCGAGAACGGCATGTCACCCTCATGGCTCGCCTTATCTGCCGCGCCCGCTTTTTGCATCCGCATCGACCGCCGCGGACAATCGGCGAACGCGGTATGTTTAATAGACAATTAAAACGTCTCTCTTCTTGACGCGGCGAAGCTTAAATAAAACCGCATATTCAATCCGATAGATTAAGTTAACACGAGCCACATGTCAATGTCATAAAACTGTCAAAAAAGGCGCGTAATTGCTTTGCTAACGTGACGTATTCCGCGTGGTTTTTTTTCAGTAAATGTTGCTAATGATGTTGATCATTTATCATATGTTAGTTCTTTAACTATTTGCTTGTTATGTTCATATTCTATTTTTTCTTGTTTGTTATCCAGTTGTTAACAAATATAACAATACGCTAGTTTGTTATGCGATAAATAAAGAATGCTACTGCCAATAGCACGATTCGAGTAAAGCTTTTTATTAAAAAAAAAATATTTTAGTATAAGTATAGCACTTTAACAAATATCTTATTAAACCTCCTTTTAGTTATAGTTTTATGGCGTCTGATATTCTTATTATAAGCCAAAAATATGATAAGAATTACGGACATAATTTAAAAAATTAAAATTCAGTATAAGCTCACCGATAATATGGGAACGCCTGCGGCACGTGGAGATCCATGGGCATGGACGCATGCGCATGCGCATGGCTGTACTCATGCTGCATCATACCGTGCATGCCGTGCCCCAGCATCGCGGCCCACGGCGACGACGCGAAGCCGCCAGGATGTTCCATTTCGCCCACTTTTATTCACTAACAACAGTCATTTTAAATCAACTGTACTTTAAACACAATTGGATTATCATTTGGTTTAGCACTTGCACTTTGTATTATAATATGTAATCCGAACTAACTGAACAAAATAAGCATAATGAGTTAGTTACAAACTATTTCGTAGTTAAGAGACTACCACGAACATTCGAGCGACCTAACATAAAAAAATATTTTCAATTATCCTTTCAAATGCACCTGTAATGAGTTATTCTAGCTCGACCAACGATTCGGTCAGGGCCGTTGGGAACTTTGGATCCAATAAACAAAATGTCATCAATTCTAAGGATATTTGGAGAAGTTTTGCCAGCATTGGACGTCAGTGGGCTAATATTATGATGATAACGAACCAGTCTTAATAAGCGATACCCTCCTGTTTTCAGCTTTCCTGCTTGTTACCTCCGATGAAAATTTCAAAACAGGTAGTATAGATACTTTTCGACTACCGCAAAGCTCTCACCGAAACCTGTAATCACTACTACTGAGAGATAGAGAAAGATAAACAATAGCTCTTCTGCTGAAGAACTGTGAATTGTTCTGGCTTCGTAATATTTTTAGTTCACGCTATATTCACTGTTACTCTACCAGATTTTATAATTCGAAAACTCATAGAGGTTATAATATTTGTAAAATACATTTCACAAGAAGTATATGTTATTAAATATAAGAAGTTGTTATATGCATCTTTTATAAATTGTATAGTATAAGAAATTCTATTAACGTCTAATTCTAGTACAAATTGAAACCAACATGCAGAAAATTTCCAAGATTGCATCAGAGAGGGCAAAAAGTCTCCCTCGGCATTGCACCGATGCGTGCGTTTCGACGAAGGAGATATAAATGTTTAACATTATGTTTATCTCTTCATTTATCTCTTGTTACGTGTACGTACTTTTGAATACAAGCTTTTTTAAAACAATAATAACAAGTAGGTACAGCTTATTGACTTGAAAAACAGTACACAACAATCAACATACACTATAGAACAGAAGGCCGCTGTGCACGCGGCCGAACACCCACAAGTTGAACATACATATATGAATCATGTACGAAATATTCCATCATATAATTTACACGCAGCATCCTGAACAGAGAGAGTGGAAGTCTTACAATTACCGCAACCAACCCACCCGAGCGATGATCCACAATCACGACTACTTCCCCAGGATTATACGATTAAAAGAATATGCAATAATGAATAACTATAAGAGATATATTTTATTACCGCAAAAGCATGTCTAAGCTTGATCTGCCTATACCAGCAACAGGACGCAGATCCTGGGAAGTGCAGATTTTCAATAATAATCTACTCCTCGATCTGTTAATTAAACATTTTCAGGAACTAACTGAAAATTATTATTGTTGTTACAAAATTTTGCAGTCACGCCAGATCTCTTACGGAGTACGCAAAGAGCACCAACTGCAAAGGACTTACTCGTATCTTTCTCCTTACAAGCCTGACGTGCTTCTTCTATCATAGCATATCGTCCTATCATATCGTCATTAATCTCTTAATACTTGCACGATGGTTTTGAAAATGTTGTGATATCATTTATAAATTTTGTTATTTATATTATTATTACACTTCTGCATTTCTAAAAGGTGCTTTACCTTTATAAGGAACCGCGTATCCACGAGTATTATCACAATAATAGAACATTAGATTCTTGGTTCTAGACAATACTTGCTTCAAGATAGTAATAAGTAAAATTCTTTTATGGATGGTATTAGTTTTTGACGCTATCAAAGTAGAAAACTATTAGAAATATCTTAACATAGTTTCACTTATTTAAAGTTTTGTGGTAACTACGCAAGTTAACTTTTAATGAAAAATTGTACTGCTAATAGCCTTTAAATTACAGATCTAATGTACCTATATTTAAATGTGCTAGTAAGCAAGAAAGTAAAGGCATATACAGATGAAACTAGAATGCAGCCGGTCCTCACAAACATGTACTATTATTAATTTCATAATACATAAGGTAAAAAACTGGCAAGTATATCTCGCGTTTTATATTTTGAAGTCTCAACCAAACATAAAAATAATTTAACAAATGAGTACCTATAATTAAGATAAAAATATATTATGTCTTTTCAAATTTCGTCTCTCAACAATATTGGTTTCAAGGAAATACGGAAATAATTTCAAATATGTTTTTTATAAGAACATTCTAATTTGTTTAAAAACGTAATAAAAAATTAATGTTTCATAAATATTTAAGCAGTGGTAGCCTAATGGTTAAGAATTCAGCCTCTCATTCCGGGGGTCCTGGGTTCAAATCCATGAAATCCATGGCGCGCACCTCTTTATAAAAAAGTGCGTTTTAAATTTAAATATCACTTGCTAACGGTGAAGGAAAACATCGTGAGGAAACCTGCACACCTTAGA
>DWME01003189.1:0-18885 GCA_018244795.1 Parelbella ahira ahira | reverse complement strand
CCGGCCGTTCTCGCTGCTCGATACACAGCCGCGCCACGAACATCGATTACAAACCTTCTCTTTTATTAGTATTGAAATTATATGTATATATGTTTCTCTGTGTAAAAGTGTTATAATTAACTTTTTTAACCACAATGTATAAAATTTAATTCTTATTGCACGAAATGTATACGTATCAAAATGTTTACTCTACATTAAAATATCACAATGACAGAACAAACAAACTATAGGCACATTCATGCTAAAATACAAACGTATATAAGCTCATTCGATTTCAACAGCACGACAAAATAAAGGGGATTAAATTAAACGTTGATGAACCAAATCAACATAATTAACCGAACAAAGAAGCGAACAGAACATCCATAATTCAAATTAAAGGAGAACTATCGAATTGCACAGCAACAGTAAACCGGAGGTAAATAATTGAAGTAATTGTTGGGTCAGATCGGGTCAATTAATCATCGGATGCGGACCGAAGCCGCATTACCAATTTATGTCCCACCCGAAATACAGCTACGTGTTTCCAAATGTGATCTATTTTGTATCACGCAAATGTTGCTGGTTCTGCTTTTAATTAGGACCGGCCTCTAGGACAATTACGGTCACTTCTGAATTGAATTGAAAGCTAAATTATGAGCTTTAACTCTTTCATTTGATTGGATTTGATCTCATTTGTTTAGCTACATTAGGCCATTATGAGAAATCATGTATATATATATATGTATACGTCATATTTTTAAAAATTAATGAATAGAATTGCATAGTTCAATTTTACATGAAAATGTATAAAATGTCTATGTTTCATTTATACGCTTGCATTTGAGAAGTTTTTAAGGGCTATACAATGTGTTTATAAAAATTAATTTGTACCAAACATTGGAAGAAAGAAACATTCCATATTTTACCGTGTAACTAGCCTTTAGAATTAGTGTTCTAAAAGTCTATACTATTGATTGATTTCAAGGATTTATTGAAACAATTATTTACTGTAACTATGTTTAGTGCTAATGATTAGTTCTCAAAGTAGACACAAGATGAAGTATACGAGACGTTCTCATAGAGTCCTTACGACTTCGGTGACTGATCCCGTCTGAGATTGGATTCAGTCGTTTATGAACTACAGTGACTATGCAGAATTGGCTGACCTGCATACCCTTTTTTAATACACATTACAAATTGTGTGATGAAAACACAATTCGTAAAATTCAATAGGTTTAACGAAGTGTGTTATATAAACTAAATGCTCTGAAGTTTTTAAACACCCATCAGAAATTCAATTGCTGTCGGAGAAAAAAATAACTATATCTTATTTTCCATAAACTTTATCTTATTTTGCTAAAGCATTTTGTAAAAACTTAAATTTCTCCTGTATAACGGTCGATTTTTTTAATAGCCTCGGAGAGCAGACTTGATATAATTTAATGTTTGACAACAGGTTTAACGTCCTGTACATCGGTCAAGGGATTCCAAGCTTGAAAAAATTAAAATTACGACCTTAAGGAAAGTGATTTCGAATGTTCCCAACCCATATATAGATCCCCATAAAGTGCGATAACTGACATAGACCACCATAAAACATGGATTCGTCTTATAGAACGATACACTTAAGTGTCAATATCATAACGGAGATCGGTACGGGGGGGCAGCGCGTTGGTGGCGCGATAAAACTCTGATAGTGGTAAAGAAAAATAAAAATACAGGATGGATGTATCGAACCACTTTAGATAGAACTGTCAGGACGTGTGGAACTTGAAGGATCTCCCGTGTTTGAGTGGATCACTCTCCGATAGACGATGCAACGTGTAGGCGGGCAAAAGTGGCACTTTAGCGAGCGATCTCCTATTTTTACTTTCGGGAATTTATTCTTGGTCTGTATTGACATAGTTTTAGATGAATTGAATCGAATATGTATTTGTTTTCATTTAGCGGCGCTTGTTTAACATGAGGTCTACATCGGAATTATCTCTAGTTATATGTTATATAACTATTATACTGTCAGAAGCAATCATATTTTTTGCATTAATTAATTGTGTACATAATTGAATATATCACTTTTATACTTAATAATACGTATGTGAAATTCAATTAAGTCTAAGGTTTAACTGATTTACAAACTTTTCATTGAGCTACAAAAACATAAAGATTCGTTCCCCCTGATTTTGTCAACTGCCGTTAAAACAATGTTTCACTGACAACAATCCTGCACTTACATATGGTTATAACGAAGTGATAATAGTGCTTTAGCGAGGTTACCTGTGACAACTTTTGCAACATATTAGCGTTGTCGTCGTGGATTGGGTAGTTGCGCCCACGTAACACGCGTCTTCGTTACTACTGTCCCCGTAGGTTCAGCTTCGCGACCGTCGGGCTGTAGTAACGATATTGCGCCTTTGAAGTCGCGGTTGCCGCGCGCCCGCTGCCCTCCTCTCTACCCGATCTCGTCCGAAACGGTTACGCGTTAGTAGCGAGGCAGCAGCGATTCCAAATCGCGTTTGTCGCGCGTTGCAAATGCGTTTAAAGGCATGTAGCGATGCATTTGCACTTTCACGAAATGCGCTACCTCGTTCCCTTAGATTTAAGTGTATGATAGGAAGATATACAAATGTAAATTGGAATACCAAGCTCTGTAACTTAACTTCAAACGTAGCAATGCATGTGAAACCTAGATATTATATACTGCTGGATGCTGTATATATCAGATAGTCTGTAGTCTGTAGTCTGCACTGGTAACAATGAGGTAGCCTATCTGTCAGTTTACATTTACTTTTCAGATAAATAAAATATTTTGTTTAATATGTTCTACCTACTCTTTAATAGATGCTGGATATAGGGGAAGCCATGTCCAGCAGGGGACTGAGATAAGCTGAAGACGACGACTCTCTAATTTTGCCTGTTTTTAAAAAACAATTTTAGTGTAACAACATTTACATTTTTGTAACAAGTTTTGCATTATAGCAACGCTAATTTAATTTGAACTCCACTTAATATCATTACTATATTAAATCTAAAAAAATACAATACAGACGTCAAAAACGTGAATACTATAACAATGTTCCATTTCGGAAATGAATGGACGCTGGTAACGAATATAGACGTTTGGATGTAAATTAAGTTTGGTCGTGGGTTCGAATACATTTGGCTTTAGACACTGCTACCCTGCAAGCGACAAACGATGACAATGCATATTAATATTACAAAGGCAATTTTATTATAAAGTATATCGTTAGAGTTTATTCTATTTAGTTTGTACATGTCATATGGTGTTATATAGATAAAATATGCGTGGGTTATGTTACATATGTATATATTTTCGCTAAATTGACTCCTAATAGAGGGCATGGGTATTGCTCGGTGCTCGACCGAAATTACGCTTACCTACTAAATGTGTATTATTACAGCGATAAACAAATAAACATTTTAGTAAATAACATGCAAAGGTGCATTCCATCATTAAGTATTTTTGACATATGTTTTTTATAATCCCTAAATACTCGTACAATACCCGTAGACAATTACTGTTATGCTACAATTTAATTGTTCTTGATTGTCACCATTTTTGAATTGCAATAGAAATGCAATATTTATACAACTGTATTATTTTTACAACATGACGGACTAATAACATTTCTTCAAAGGTACCTCTCGCTCTGAGCATACAACACGAGGACAGTGAAACAAGTGCATTACTCTCGGCTATTGTGAGCATCATGGATGTAAACATATGGTTGTCTATTTTCGTGAAGAAATGGAGACATAAAGATAAGCTTACAGCACTCGTCCCTCCTTTGCATGCGCCGGTATATTGTTTAGTGCGACAAAAGTTTTTTACTACGAGTATGCTTTTATGTGTTCGATGCACTCTCTTTCGATTCGGTATTTATGACCAGCGCCGCATATTTTACCATCTGAAAATGCTTCGTTTTATATGCAACGTTACTTAACTGGTAATAAATGTATCTTTGTTATTGTACCCCGGGGCATACCGTTTCTTGTGTTAACAGTAAAAATATCTGAATCGCTGTATTGTCTGTTGTTCATTTTTAAAATGGTCGTTAAAATAATTTTTATTGTATGTATATTTACAATTGTTATATTTAAGTCGATCGCTTTTGATTCGTTTCACTAGGTATTACTAAAAAAGGATGTTTTCTTATTATTTATGTTTTATGGGGCAAAAAATTACCATCGCTCATGTATAAAGGTGAGGTATAAGCCAGGTGAGAAGACGAAAGTAGATACAAACGTGGGTAGTTATAAAAATGCCGAAGCAAAATGTGATATAACCGTGCTCTGCCGTACCTAACAGCCGACTAGGGAGCAATACGGCCCGCATTACCCGCGTTCTTATTTCGAACGCCCGTTTGAAATTACGTGCCGCCATCTTTATTGTCACGATGACGGATTTAGATTGCTCATTTGATTGATGCGTTGGCTCTTTACTGCATGATTGCTATCACATGTCCTTTATAGTGGCTCGGCTCAAACGTAACCGGCGCTGATGGTTAACATTTGTTAGTGTCTTCAAGTTTTAATTTAAACATCTTTTTTTGGTAACGTATGGTAATGGGGAGCTGATTAAATTTAAATATAAGTTATTTTTAAATTAGAAATTCAAGATGCGATAGTTATTTTTTATGATTTGCAAAGTATATTCATTTAAATCCAAACACTTTTTTATTGCAAATAATTAGAGGACAAATATTTTTTAGGAAATATGTTGTTCGTAGCTTACAAAAACGTAGGTACTTGATAAATATCGCATAAATTATTAATTTACAACAATAGAGAAAGCGGAATAGTTCCAGCGGAATATGTGGAATTATTTAGTACAATAGTAGAACGGTTCCTATACGGAAAAATCTGCTATTCAATTGACAGAGTCGTTAATGAAAAACAAAATAGGAGTGCAATCGAATACAAAACGAAATACAATTGCGAGAACAAATTATTTAATCACCTCGCCTGAATAGGGTTGTCACTTCGGTACAGTTTCAACAACACGAATGGATAACAAATGCTTCCATGACAAGAATAAAAATAATCGTTTAATCGAATCAAATAACTGTTTTCGGAATTCATATTACTATATAACTACACTTAAAGCACAAGAACCAAGGATAATAGTTGATGCTGCTGTATAACTAAAAAATAGACTATTAGCACAAATTACTACATTTTTTATTTCATCATGGATACTCGTAAAACGATGTTGTTGGTCCTCTATCTTCAAAAAATAATTTAATGTAGAAACGTTTCACGTAGAACGTTTCACGTTGGAACCAGCGTGTCACGTTGGAAACTGTAAAAAAGTGAGAGAATTTTTTTCGAAGAAAGCACAGATTGGTTCGATGTCGAAAAGTATCGATGACACTTTAAACAGTAACTGCTTAAAAGCTTACTAATTAGGGACAACTAAAAATGGCCGAGTTTCACTTTACGACGATCGCAAAAATGAGGGCACTTTATAAAATGTATTGTGACAGGTTTTCAACTATGTAGTTTAGAGAATAAAAGTGGCTCTTTGCTCTCGCCTTAAATGGTTCCAGTGTAATACAAATAGGGAAAAACCGACTTCGGCAAGGAAACCCACTTTCTTGCAGTAATTGTTACGTAGAGCGGAGAAATTATTTTCTTCAAGATTGATTTTGGATTAGCTCCTACGTCCTATTACAAGGCGGTATTGCATGTTCATTAAAAAGAAAAATCCACAGGAAGTCTGTGAAACTTTGTTACATCAGCCTGTAGAAAATATTTTTCAATAGCAAGGGATATTGGTCAAAAATGGCTCCCGTACAAGATTATCTTTTGTATTCTAAACTTCAAAGTATCGAGAGCTTTAAGTATTTTGATTTTAAGCTGAGTTTAGTTTGACGTGTTTTAAGTAGTTCATTTACCGAGGCTTGTCTACGGTTCCTTTGTAATGTGGACTAGTATGAAAAACTCTAGACTTTATTTAAAGGAGGATTATTACAACAGGAAGCAAGTGTAAAAAAGTAAATTTATTGACAGCGGACGAATCTTGTAGACTTAAAATGAAATTATTTTTCCATGTTTTCTATTTACCTACAGTTGGGTATAAATCGATTTTTCTTTAATTGTTGATATTAATAAACTGATTTAAAAATTAACTCCATTGGAATATCACAATCTTCACAACCTGATATATCGCTTAGGATTATCTAAAGTTTCACTTTGAAACATTAGAGAAATTGTGTCCGAAGGGAGTCCTTCAAAAGACAGGATTACTAAGTTTTTCCATCTAAAACTTCAAATATAAATCGTGACTTTACTCAACTATCGCCCGCCCACTTCGTCCTTTTATTGACAATTTATGGCAGATTTGCATTTCTAGGGAGTAAATTACTGAGTAACTTCGAATGATCACTTTGGGAAGATGACTCTTGTTTCACTGATTACAAGTAGCGAACTAACGCGTGAGCGACAGGTTCATAGCTTCGACACTTGTCACGTTTGCTGTTGTCTTCCTCTGGTATCGCTTATGAATTAATATCAAATAACATCACGCCTGTCTGTCCCGAAGAGACTGGCAAAAGAGTGTAGTACATTCCTACGATTTACATTGATTGTTATACGTCCCCCTATGGAATGGTGAGCCTATTGCCATAGACCGCCCTACAAATCCAGATTCCAAGCCGCTACTAGGAATTACAAGTTAAAAAAATCCAACAACACAGGGCCTCCCGATCGGCAATCGCGTTTGATCACTCGACCAACGAAATATAAAATATATATAATCAATACGCAAATCACCGAATTAATGGATAATAAATATCTATTGCTATCAAGCCATATTTTAGTTTTATTAGCTACGTACCAATGTCGCAGGGTTTCAATATTCAATTTATTTTTAAACAATCCAATCAAATATTAATAAAAAGATTTGAGAATCAATAAAGTCTTTATATAATTATGTTTAACCGACGACGACGATAAATAAGACAGAAAATAAAAATTTGTGTGCGGAGCCGATGTGCGATGGCAATGAAATTTCTTGTTGTTTATTCGATGAAGAAATTCCTTAATTATTATCACCTTAGTGATAGAGTTACTCAGACTCCTGCAATCATGATTGTCATTTTCTTTGCTTAGATCAATAGCTATGCAAGCGCTAAAATACGCGAAGTGAGATGGCTGAAGATTGTTTAATACCTTTTAATCAGAACCGACCTATGTCTTTGTTATTAGCAACAGGTTTGATTTTGTGCTTTCAAATATTATTTGAGTTGTACGCAATTTAACCAGTACATTGCGTTAAAAAGTAAAATGGTGTAATAGGAAGAAGCGATAAATAAAAATACTATCAACTATGTAACAATAGTACGACACGTATATGTACAACATGAAGTCGCAAGCCTCCATATACGATTTTTTACGATTACCGTCGAAGTATAAACTACTATTTAACCGTTAATTAAGATTAATTATAGTTCCACGTATGAATAAATGCGCATTCTGTCATGTGAATGTTTCGTTACATTGTCTACATACTGTGAAAATAACAGAATTTTTGTATATGATCCGTCATTTTGATTTTAACAGATTTATATGTAATCGATATAATTCGTTGGATAGTAAACAATCTAATAATTTCGACACTGCTCAAAACCGCAGACTGAGGGCCCGACCACAGTGACCATACACGTCTAACACAACAATAATACATGTGGACATATGCAATAAATGACAGAAATAAATCCTTATAACAAGAATTGCATTATTAGAAAATATGACTAAATACAGAACAGGAAAGAATGTAAATGCTATAAACATTACAATGTTACCGCGAAAGGTGTAATTATTATATGAAAAAGCAATACACCTGTAGATTAAAAGTTTTATTTGTCTTTGACAGCAAATTGTTAGTTCATTCTGAATGTGGTTGTTTCAGTAGCCTACCTACTATCCTAACATTGCACTACATACGTTTATATGTTTTCTACCAGTAATTAATAAGAGAGGACGAAAATTGCCTAAAACCACAGACAGCGGCGACCGACCACAGTCCATGTATACAACATTATGCACGCAATCTGATGATATTGCTCATGAAACTAAATTTTCACGATACTTGCGTTTTGATAGCAAACGATTATGTAGCTACACGGTTGTTGACAGATAGCTTGAAGAAGTGTTTGTCTATTTAGTGTCACGTAAGACTGACCTTTGCTGCGTACAAGGCTTAAATTAAATGCGTCATTTTGTTGGATCTCCTGTCTGTTCCTTTGACGGAATCTTAAATATATCAAAGCTGGAACGTCTAGAGGAAGTGATAATCTACTTCCTAGTTTAAATGTTTTCCACAGAATGTCTTTGAAACGAAATCAATGAGTCAAAGTCGAAAAAGCTGGAAACCGCAGACAGCAGCGTCCGACCGTTATCCGCAGATGTAATGCGATAGTCGCCGAATGTCGGAATTGGATAATATAAAATCGATAGTGCAAGGGCTACCGTTCTTGTACGGAGATTCTCAAATACATAAACTGCCGTGACGATAACACAAACACAACACAAACATTTACATTCGATCTTTTACTTAAAAAGCTTGTAACGTGAAGATTATATTGACTTTTTACGTAAATCTTTATTTAATCAACCATAGTGTAAATGGAGACGTAATCTTCAGATGTGCTCTTGCACTCTATTTATCACTAAGATAACAACTTCGTGTTGTTTATTAACAAAGTATTGTAACTTATCTGATTACATTAGATTTATCAGTTCGTCTGTCTTTGTAACAATGACTATAACTTCTCTCAGACAAAAAATTTCGAAAAACGAATAGGACGTGATAAAAATATTTGAAGATATTGTTACAAAATAGTAACATTAAAACGAGATTTGTTTATATTTCATTAAGCACAATAATTATTTATCAGTACTTATTCACATCGCCGTTAAGAAACTGATCGTAATTTATAAATAGACTTATTATTATCAGATAAGCTTAAGCTGGATTTCCATTAATTAATTTGTATTGAAGGTCTTCATTATTTAGATATTCGAGTACATAATCGAATCTCGAGAGCATTTCGCTTAGAAGACGTGTATCAATTTAACTTGGCGCAAATTAAGATAGAGATTTTCTTGATTGAAATCTCACGAACGGCTCTCGTGCGGCACCATGAATACTACGGATAGTTTACATTTAAAAAGCTCCTAATAGCAAAAAAGTACGACTTGCGATGGTATCAGATAAGAATATAAGAGAAACTAAACATTATTATACATGAAACTTAATGCCACCATAAAAAATAATCACTTAAATTTTAGTAACGTGGCTAATAATAATATCAAATAAAAATACTAAACACTCATTAGACTGATAAATAAGGTATATGTTTAAGTAAATGCGAACGCAAGGACTTTTTCTCGGGATATTTTAGTCATTCGAACGAACGAAATATTTACCGACATGAATATTGTATCAAACGATAACGTAAATAAAATACAGCAGCATAAAAATTTATACTTTGTTAAATAAATGATATCATGTAGAATAAAAATCTTTGCACTTAAAGATTCTTCTGTAGATTACCATTGAAACCCTCAAGATCCTTGCGCACCCTGCTCAGAAACTATTCTCTGGAAATACTAGTTTGTAATAATAATTAAACCACATTCTATTGCGTCGATAGTAGATTTAATATGATGATATATCATGTTATCACATTGAATATCCTAATTAAATTTATTCCAAGGCCTTTATTATATGCTAAATAATAAGATACGTCAAAATTATTGCCAAACAACGCATAGACTACAACTATGCGCGATATAAATCGCACAGCGTAACAACACTCATAGGACCATATTTCTTTGCCCACTGATTAGATATGGAATAATATTTCTCGGTGAAATAATACCCTGATTTATCCGCACGGGTCTGATAACGGGGCGAGATGGGCCCTTTAATGGTCGGAATTGCCCGAAATAGGTCGAAATTGTCCGAAATGGGCCGAAATTTTCGTCCTAAACTCGCATTTTTACATATTATTCTACCGGCCGCATTAAATTATGGCGGATTTTTCGTGGAAGTTATGAGGACCATATTTTGCAAAGGTGCGTTGGGAACGATCCTTGCCTTCAAGAGGTGCGAGGCGGGAATAATTATATTGTGCTATATATCACTGAGTCGCCGCTTTTTTTAGCAATAATAATAGCAGGTTGAAACTTTAGAAATTTCTCTTCGGCTTAGCCTAAAACATGTCTAATCGTCATATTGAAGACGGAATTCGAACTCTACACCGATGAAGTCCTCAAATTACGATTATATTAACATTTACGTAGAAAATAAATAGAAAAGTTCCGCTTTTGCCGAGTTTCCAGATTAATAGGTTTGCTAACGATTAGAGTAAATTATTATTTTATTAAAGAAAATAGAACAACTCAATGTTACAAACTTTTTGTTTACTGAGGAGAGTCCTAGCAATTTAATAGGTGGCAGTTCGTAAACTTGCCTTAATGAAGCCTTAGACATTAACAAGAGAGTGCTCTGTTGTTCACACTATTTTTATTACACTAACAAAAAGTATCTATATTTTTATTTATATATACCATATAGTTTATCAATCGTCTGTTTACCATAACACAAGCTCTGATGCTTACTTTGGGTTGAGTGTGTGATGTTCCAAATTGTTATTATAGGATCTATTCACCAGCATTCCTTTGTGATACGAGCTGTTTATTAAGTTTCTAAGAAAACGTTTTGCTCTAAAGCATTGTGTACCTAAATGGAATAGTAAAACGGAACGAGTCCAGCAATCCAGTGCTCGTACTGACAACGACTTATTTCTGATCATCCGAGTCTCCAACTAAGGCTTCGTCCAGTCACGCTCGTACTGGGGAAAGACATTAGCTCGCATTAAGGCTAGTAAGCGCTCACCTCATTTGTTCTACAACTTCTTTACAAGGAACTGTAAACCTTAATTCTTTACTATGAAGTTTATATATACCTCATGCCGTCGGGTTGCGATAAGGTAGCAAAATTATGAATAGAAGAAAAGAAGCCTGAAAGGTATTATGATAGTAACGAGTCACTTATGAATGGTGTGGAGGTTTCATTAACGAACTGGATGGGGATTAACCAACTCTTTGATTCCGTCGATAAGAGGATTAAATTGATAAAGTACGATACATCTCATATAATTATAATTGCTGACCTACAATTTTTTAGATTCGACAAATCGCCATGAAAAACTGTCAACTTAATATAAAATCACGCATGTATTTCCGCGGAAGGTTAGGCAGAGGTGTGTAATACTCTCACTTTTCACCAGTAATACGTGCGGAGTGGGAGTGAGAATATTGAAATACGCCGGGCACAAATACAGACATACTGAGCTACTGCTGGTATTTTCACGTTAGAAAAATCCAATAATACTTTACCCTACTAAGGAATCAAGCGGAGGTACATACATACATACTTATTTACGCAGTAGAATATATCTGATGAGAAGGATTAGACTATCATCATCATCATCGCATCAGCCTTTACCATTCCACTGCTGGACATAGGCCTTTTCCAAGATGTGCCACAACATATATAGATTAGACTATATAATTACATATTTCCATCATGGGGATAGTTATATTTAGTGCTGGAAGTTAACATTTCATAAATTGTTTACCATGCTATATTGATTGACAGATATTTTTAATCTATCTACGATACGTATATTTTTATTCATATAATAAGCATTGGGTTTAATAACTGTGTCACGGTGTAACTGTGTCACGGTGTTGTGATCAGAAGCAACGATACAGGGTGCTCTACTATTTAAAATCCGATACGAAGCAGTGATACAGGGTGTACAAATTTTACTTTAATACCTTTACGCGTCAGATCATCTCCTGCTGCGAACGGTTAGGAGCTGAAATAGAAAATGCTTCAGTTACATAAAAATAAATATTATGCTGAATTCGAGTTATGGGTTTTTTTAAAGCAAATAAGTTTCGCAAAACAAGGAAACCTAACAAATATGTCTTGACTAGTTACACTAGTAACATATTGATGATCAGTTTTATAGGATATTGCTATAAAAATAAATAAATTTGATAAAATATATAACTGGAATATTTTCTAACATGCAACTCTTGTGCCGATTGGCAGACATACATAAGTCGGTGGCCAGGTCGTTTCATGTTTCTAAACCATCGCGAAGGCTTTCGACGAGCTTTACCTATTTTACACTAAGGGAAACAATTAAAACCCACCGCTTGATTTTCACCCTCAATCACTGAATAGCCTATGGAAATGCACCACTAGCAACTACACATTTATGTATGTGTCGATCGCGCTTAGTAGTAGACAGATACCTTGTGAGCTGCAACCGCTTCGGAAGTAAGAGCACTTTCTATATTGCCTATATTCTTTACATTATCTAGTGATTATAGTAGAATAATCTACTAAATTTATATAGAATTCGCAGAGCTCGTTAAATAACTTCTCGTTTAACAGATTCTTAGTCGTCACGGCGCACCGTTACATTAAAAAAGTTGCGATATTCAAAATCCATATGTCGAATACGAAATCAGGACCGTTTCATTCGTCTGCGAAACAAACGCGAAATCGACTTCTGCAATCCAATGCACCAGAAGGTGATAGATGTAGAAAATGCGTAAGTAAGAAAGAGAAAGGCGCAATGCGGACAGCAACGGACGCGAATGGAATTGCAAATGTTCGAAGCGAGATCCAGGTAGCTTTACTTTTCTTCAGTTACGAATACGTCAAAGCGAAAAAGTTTGCGTATTTCGAGGCGTCTAAGCTTTTAAAGATGTGTTTTAGCCTCATAGCAGTTTAAAGCTCAACTTCAATAACAGTATTTTTGGATAACATGTTTTATTAATGTTAAGAATATTTTTATACAGATGTTTTTAATTTTCGCAAAAAGCAATTAACTATAATTATAACATTAGTTACATTAAGGAAGACAAAAAACTATAATTGTTGTTTCTACTCCTGCGTTTGAACTGCCTGAACTACTGCGTTTGAATTCAAAAACTACATGATATGATATCTGTATGCTAACTACCCCTTTTAATTTTCAGCTTACGGCAAAGTTTTTTTCTTCGGTCTCTCAGCTCGAAAGATTTGACTAATTAATTGAGTTACTGTTATAGTAACTTTATAAACTGGCATGACAATGTTTCTAAAGCAGAAACTGTAAGCAGTGATTATTAATTTATAGACACCAGCATAGACCCAAAATTGACAATTATAATTCATTGAACACAAAAACGAACTTATTGCCACTAACATGAAAACACTCACATAGTTATTTGCCTCCACTTGAAATTAAACTTTACACGGATGATACGAACACACCTCTGATTAAATTCTGGTAGGATGTAATTTTTTTATATATAATTCCTTCATGCTCATGTGTAACGTGTTGTGTTCAGTATAGAAAATGTATATTCAATTTCAAACAGAATTGTCATTCTGAAGTAACAGCCACATTGTGTCGACAGCTCTTGGCGCGCTTCGTATGGCAAAGTATGTGGGTACCAATTTAATTTTCTATACAGAATGGATACAAAAAACACAACGTCATTTTAAGGCAGTAGCAAAACTACCTTCTGATGTCAAACCTGATGCTGAAATGATTTTAATTTCATTATTTTATACATAGATTAAGTCACATGCCGTCGAGCTTGTAATTTCCAGATATTAATTTGAAGCACTCTATAAAATTGTAATAAAGCAGCGAAATGAAATTTTTATATGGTTGTCTTAGTATGCCAGCGATATTATTTTAACCTTCAATTACGGGTTTTTGTACGGTGGACTCATTAAACGTTAATATTTTCTCTGTACACGTAGCCGTCGTAGGCAACCTGATCCCATTAATGCTTTTCGCTGAGTACAGTACGTAAACATTTTCGGCATGTAGAGTCCTTCCTATCAAAAGAATACTTAATTCGCGCGGACATTGCTGTCTCTTTGTTCGTACTTGCGACTGGAGCCAGGTAATTATAGCCACAAAAGGCATTACAATTAGGCTTTTAAAGCCAGCAATGAATTCCTGATCATGCTTGCTGCCGAAGCAGTGCTGGATTCCTTAGTTAGAAAGATGTGTTGTTGTCGTTACTGAGAGCCTCCGCCGCGATTACAAACAGCTAAAAGAATAAATTGATCCTGGCGATTGCCTAACACACTATTATTCTCCACACGACAGCACACAGATAAAAGCCGATCAGGCGCAACATTTCTTTATAAAGCCAAGTTTACAGATCTAGGTTTCATATTAGATCAAAAAGCTCATCATGTCATATATTATGTACATATGAATAAAAATGTATTTAAATATTCTTCAATAGATCTTCTATGTTGATTTAATAAATTATAGAGTAAGATTTTCGGGTTGTTATTATCACTTTAAAACATAACGAAAGCGTGAGATGCACTTATTCTTGTGGCTTTAATTTTACATTATGATATTTGTTATTTCCGGATGATGGATGAAGACAGGTACATAGGTTTCAACACGATAGATGTATGTATATATGTATGAGTACGTTATATTGAATGTTAATCCACTTATACATATCGAACACTATCCTTTCTCTGGCATACGAATCGCTCCGAACAAAACTATCTTATTCATGCCAAGTCGATTGTTCGCAAGAGCTGTTCTGTTCGCGATTTTTAATTGTAGTGCCTGTTATATAAGTTCTTTTACTATTTAATGTTTTTGCTACTAAAACTCTGTTATAAGGACACTAAAAAAAGGCACTTCTCTATGGAATGAACGTTCCTAAATGTTACCTTACAAGAATATCATACGTACGTATATAGTCAACTTGGAAATAGGACATTTTCCAGTCTTATATTCGAGACGTAACTACCAGCACTGATCAATCATAATTATACCTGCAAGTCAGTTTATTAGTTCTACTAGGTACATAAAAATGATCTATTATTACAAGTTTAACGATTCTTAAAAATTTAATTGACTACGAGTAAATCGATTGTCAATAGGTAGTACTGTCTCCATAAATTGGCAAAGTACCAAGTTCGTCATCGAGGGCGGTCTAGAAACTATTGGAAATATGCTTAAAGTCCTCATTAATTAATCTAATTTATGTTTCATTAGATATTACTAGACGTTTTTTGAGCTCATTAATTATACTCTCGACTCTCGTATCGTCACCAGGGATACGAAAATGTCAGATATGCGAACGATCTGGTGTTGCAAATATTTATCCCTCAAGGCAACCACTTACCGTCAAACGTCTATGTGTTCGTTTAACACAATATGCTTTCGATATATATTTTCGGCTAGAGTCGTCTTAGTAGGTTATATATGTATTTTTTATTATTTATGACTTCACGTGGTGTGCTATAAAGTATTTTTGTATTGTATTGTGTAGATGCTTTGGTATATGTTTACAAACCCTTAACAAGGTACAAAAGCCATATTGTCAGTTCGCACAGGATATCCCATTGTTTGAAAGTTCATTGCAAACTATTAAACGTGTGTTTTTTACTACAAATACCATCATATTTCTGTTGCAATAATTCAGAGTGCGTTTTTACTTTCAGAAATTTAAATTGAAAAGTCTTGTCAATTTGTATATGGTGTATCCGCTTCAGATGTAAATTAGAAATGGATCGAGTTAAATGAAATCTCATACTTACTTATATAACTATAACCGCAGTCATCTCCATGTTGTTCTGACTCACCTGTGAACAAGAAAATATAATATTGCTCATTTTTATTTGAAATTTATTTAAAAATTATGATTAAATAAAAAATGCGGTCGAAAAACCTCCGCCATGAACGAAGTTCCATACGCCTTTTTTTATAACTCATGTATGATTTAGAACAAATAGCGAATGTGTCTTTACAAAATTTCCACGCGTTAAATATTGAGATTACACAATCGTCTGCGCACGATACTCAACTGCTCAAATCTTGATACTCGTACACACACAAACACGCTTGTCAACAATAGAAGAAGGCAGAGGGGAGAGAGAGAGTCGCATGTACCCCTCCATGCGGATTTGTCATTGTCTGTTTTGTATTGTATACGAGTGTGGGGTACCTACATATGTATGTGTGCGAGTATCGAGACTCCCCCCGCCGTATGTGTCTCCACATAACGCTTGTTTCGATACGTGACGATTTCCACCATTCAAACCACGTGAAGGTAGTGTCCAACAATTTGACCGTCTCGTTGTTCTAAGGTTCGCAAACGCGACAGTTGATCAAGAGGTCTTGGGTGCTATCCCTTAGCAAGCAAAGTTAGATTTTTTACCTTCAGTAGGAGCTTCGAGTCTGGATTTGTGCCTAGTATATGACAATAGGCTCACCCCCTATTCCAAGATAGAACGCAAATGTCACTGGCTAAAAGTGGGAGTGTACGGCACTCCTCCGCCTAGAGTAGATATAGCCGTAATGCCACGTTGTTCCATCAATTTCTATTTGAAATTAAGCAGCAGCAGACAGATAGAAAAAAAATTAATTATTATTTTTAGGTAAAATTACACTTTCAATTGATGGACCTGTCACGACTTGCACAAGTTGCCTCAAAAATTTCATTCACTCATTGTACGACCAAAATGTCGTGACACGACAATACTAGCTATATATAAAAACGCAAAATACGTTACCGTCGGCCATTATGAGAAAATGTAAGCAACTTCAAACATGTGCGACAGTTCATTTCGTCTTACCAACAGATTTGCTAACCGAAAATTTAATCTTTTCCCTAATCCTATTCTCATAAAGTTCAAAATGAAATAAAAATTATTTGAGCAAGTTCGACTATAAAACTGTTCGAATGATGCTGCCGTGAGAACATATGTCACAAATGCAAAGTAGAAAATGAGCCTTGTTCCAATGCAATAAGTTGGATAATCGGTTGTTGGTCATAGTTCATGTAATCGTCACGGAGCGTATCGGGCGCCATCGTCACGCGGCATTAGATTCAAATCTCGAACTCTTTAAAACGGAATAATGGCTCCTTCCGCGTTGGAAGGGCCACACTTAAATTGCTAAGCACTCCGATATTATCCTTTCTGCCTCACAATAAGGTCTACAATATCAGACGGTACAGGCTTGTGATGTTATTTGATATTCGTTGGATAAAACCTAAGTGCGGTTATAGAATAAATAATGGACCCAGAGTTTGATTTAACCGAATAAAATGAACCTATAGCTATGGTTTACTGATTTAGAAGTTAGAATCACCTTAAAATTCTCCATGTTTTCTATAAGGCGTGTGAACCGTATCTATCTGTACCAGGTCAGTGTGAGACCGGTCCCCAACAGTATGATGATAAAACGGTCGATGATGATGTTGATAATACGAACCAATTAAATATAAAAAAATAAATCCTAACGTTATCCGATATAGATATAATTTAATTACATTGAATATCACGAAAATGTAAAACGAAAAGAAAATTTATAGAAGTTTATTTTTTTATCTATATACAAAGTTCAGGAATTGCGTTTAATTCCAAGAAAATACATATGTTTTATAGAGTCAGATAAATTAATTTGCATTTCCTACAAATTCTATACGATACGTATTTTTCACATAAATACTGTAACTACAATTTTATCAATATAGATAACAATTATTATAGATCATAGCTATGTTAGGTTGATACGATTATACATAACACTCAAATGTTATGTAACAACGATGTCCCAACATATTGTATTTCACAAAGGGCTAGACAATTTCATAGTAACTGTTACATCTACTTTAAGGTATCGTACTACAGGGAGTATTAAAAAGCAAAAATTCTCTTTAGCTATAATGACGTAATTCTATACTTTATGAGCTGTGAGGAATTTAATTTGGGCCCTTTGCATTTTTGACCACGCGGGCAGAGGCGTAGGGGGCGCGGCGGTATAGGCATTTTCTGACGAGCGTTTTACCAGTGACATTGACGTTTGTAGAGGTGAATAAATTTATTATATATGTATAATATTGAGTGCAATAAATCTGGTCGTAATAAGTTACTGCTAAGCTAAGGTTAGTTTAAATTATTACAAGACAATAATCGCAACTAAAATGTATCTACGACTCACGTTTTCGACGCTACATTACATTAGTGTTTATTTTTATGTTACTAATGTAAAGCCAAGCTCAAAATTTCAGACATAGCATGCGGACATATTAATTAAAAATTGTATCACTTGCACATACATGCATATCGTCACTTCAGTTCTATTATGGAATAGGCAGAAAGCACCCAGTGCCAATATCTCTATGTACCTTCAAACCTACCGTGCTTCTTCCTTATTCATCACTCTTTACTACTTGTATATATAATTTTATCGGCAATTTTTATTACGAATATTAAAGAAGCGGTTCAAACCGCTCATACATAACCGCCCTAATATGACCGTTACACCAGCCAACACGTACGTATATTAGAGCGAGGACCTCCTAAAAACCGTAAAGAGGTCAAGTGACAGCCCTTTATAATCTGTCTTGGGACTTTTCCTTCGGCCTTGACGTCCCAACTTATAAGTATGAAGATTTGACAAAGTTCGACATAGCTGGGACAAAAAAGAATAATGGAATCGGTGGGCAGGCACAGCCAAATGCATATCTACGTTTGTAAATACAACGCTGATAATGTTTTTAATAGGCTAGTACCTACATGTGAATTTTACAAAATATTTCCGTGCATTTGTTGAACGCCATGTTGCAACACGTCGGTATATATGTATTTTGTTTGGACTTTCATATATAGAGGGAGAAAGCATTTTGTAAAAGCTGAATAAAATCAAGAACTATGATCTCAGATATTGAAATAAATTTTTTCCAACATAGACGGTATTGAACGCATGAACTGTGGGTTTGGTTATGTGGTAAGACTATTGAATTATATAATTT
>DWME01003188.1:0-18889 GCA_018244795.1 Parelbella ahira ahira | reverse complement strand
CTATTCATTCATTCATGACTCGTTCATTCATTACATTCCACAGATAGAAGACGTCGGTCTAAGCTATAATGAAATTAAAATGTAAAATATATTTCAAATTATTAAAAATACTTTTAAAATAACCGTAAACCATAATGTATATTTGTTTTTAATACGCATAAATCAGTCGCGCTATACATTTAAAGAAATATTAGAATGTATAAAATACATACATATATATAAATAACACAAAAATTAAAAAAGTTCAAAGAGAGCAATGCTGAAACTCTTACCGATTAATTTTTCAGTTCGTTTAGTTTAGCTCACTAGTTCCTTACTTCTGCAATGATACAACATAATAACAAGTTCTTTCTTGTACTAAAAATAATAGTAGACACTCCAATTACTAGCACAAAGGGCACTTGATATTATTCTAACTACCAGTTCTCATTACCTGCGTTGCTTAGGTACTGTAGAAGACGTCCGGGGAATTTTGTCCAAAGAAATGCTTTCTTGCAATGAGTAAAAATAAGGACGATAACAATTTTAATCTCCTTGGGATAAATCAATGGCATCTTTTAGGATACTCTGTATTAAGCTATATGATTTCGATTTCAAAATATGATGAAGATATATTTTAGAATATAGAAGAGATATTTTGGCCGGAACTCAACCTAATCAATAAATCTAAACCAGAGCAGACTAGGAAAAAATCACATTTAACTATTACTTATTGCTACAGAAAAAAACCCGGAATATTTTCCCACTATTCGTGTTCGTATTGCAAATTTAATAAATAAAAACTTTGATCGGGATAATATATTTCGAATAGAGTCGGAAAGTTTTGTAGCGCCTTGTGCGCACTCCAGATGCAATATATCACGGCAAGGCCGTATGAAACGCAATTTATCCCGGTTGAATGTAAAACACATGTATTACTGTCAATCGCTTTGAATTTTTTCCAACATGGCTGTAGACGATCGTCGTAAACAGACGCTTTGTTGCAACAATTTCTACGATACCACATTTCTGCGAGATTAAATTCGTAATACCGCTTTCGTTTGGCTCTGTTCCGTATTCACTGCGCTTACTATAGAAATTTTCTCATATATTTGTTACATCAGAATCGAGTTATCCAAGAAAATTATTGAAGCTCCCTCCCCGCTTCGAACTGATCTTGCAACGAATGAGCTAAGTTACATACGTGATATGAAATTCAGTCTCAAAACAATCTTAATATTGAACGTTTGCTTGCATAAATGACAGTTTAATATTTAAATAAACTAAATCTTATATTTTTACTGTACATATGTGTACGATGAAAAAACCTTTTAATTATATAGCTGTCGTGGTAGGGGCTTGAAGAGAAAATGGGATCTTTTTCAGAATGGCTTATTTGTCAATGTCAGAGCAGTGACGCTTGCGTCTGTTTCTGATAGCCCAGTTGTTTCGTTTTATTGGTAACGTATCCTTGTGACTGATTTGATGAAGGCCATTTGTATAGAGAATTATCCCATTTACTGAAATACAATTTTCTCTGTGGACGCTAAATTATGTTGTAACTTACAAGTTAACATATATCTCCAACATTCCCTCGTATACTAGGGCGAATAAAAATGTATTAACCTCGGCGATATTGAAATAACTATATGTTTTCATATTAATATAACTATGATTTAATACGGACTAACCTTATAATGTCAAAGTCAATATATCTTACGATAATTTTAAATACATTACTTCGAAAACTTAAAAAAACTTTTCAAGCAGTACTTCTTCTTACTACTGCTGCTACTACTGCTGCTACTACTACTACTAATACTCCGACTACTAATGTTATTACGACTTACTACTAAAGGTTGTAACAATTTCGACAATAAACGCAGTATGTCAAAATTTTCATATCGTGATATTAACAGTACAAAATGTTACATCGGCACACACATATCTAGTTTAATAAATGTCATATATATGATTACACCGTACCCTATTATCTAGTACAAGGCGAAATGAGATTTCAGAAATATTCCGTGAAATGTCACTGTCGCAACGTCTGTGACATACGAGTGCGGAGCGACGTCACGTGTGCATTGGATACCAATTTTTTAGACACAAGCCGCTCAAATAATGATATTAAAAATGCCACGTCTTTTATATTGTGTAAAATTATTTATTTTCGAACATTCACATGTGTTTATTGTATATCATTTTAATACACTTTCTCGTTATTATAGTGTTGATGAACAGTTATTATTTAACTTCTTAATAGACTAGATATAGAAAACTTCCCACTAAAAAATCGGACGTTATGAGCTATTGATACTTTAAAGCAGAGTTATTTTGTTCTTATTAGATTAAATGTATGAAGATTGTGATGAATGTGGGAGAAGTACGGTCACCAAGCTTTGTGATACTGGGCCCTCCGCGCTCTCTGCCTACACTGTAAGGGGCCTGATGTAAAGCTATGTATACATGTATTAATTTAAATATTCTGTCTATCCACAATCCTTATATCGTTCTACACCTAGATGTGAGTTCTCTCTCAAAAAAGAAGCATTAAAAGCATAATTCATTATGTGGGTCATTGCGAATCTCATACGCCTCAAAGAACATTATGGAAAATTCTAAGGTATGCAGACTTCCTCACGATGCTTTCCTTCGTCAGTATAGCAAATAAAGTTTCATTTTAAAAACAACATTTCCAAGCGAACAGATTTAAAGTAAAGATCTGAGCGATCTTGAAACAGATATTTGAACTAAACAATTCGTATATAACTACATATAATAAAGGTAAATGCAGTGCTCATTGACTTAAATAGCTACATTCTCCATCGAGAACTAAATATACATGGCAGTGTGTGCATGGCAGACCAATTCGGTCTGTGTAATTTGCCCCCGCGTTTTGTCCCGCCAGCTGGGTTTTCCTTTTTTTGCTGCGCCAGGCTAAAATTTCCAGTTGTTGCAGACTTTTTGATTTCCTGTAGATTTTCCCCTTCGTTTTTTTATTTTTTTTAAGAAAATGAAGCGGAAATGGAAACGTGTATTCTATCCGGTGTTAAAACCGCCACCCGTAATTGAAATGGCCGTTTTTCTGAAGAAATAAAAAAGCAATCGATTGTACCGCCAGTCCTTATCGTGTTCTTTAGTCGTTATTATAAAGATATTTTCAGTATATTTTCAGCGCATTGATTCAATGATTCCATGACAGTCCTCGAATATCGTAGACCTTTTAAAGGCCTAAAAAACGCCTGCTAACTACTTATTCACCTGACTTCATCGATTAAAAATGACATCAAGCTAGAAAACCTAATAAACCTTTAAATAGTTATTAGATTTAGTAATTGCGCGTGACATTTTCCTTTCATAGAACATAATACAGGTAAACAAGTACTCGGAGGGAAACTCGGCGCGCTCATTTCAGCGCGTCCCCAACGGTTCCGGGACCTCTATTTGTCATTTTATTAGTCACGCGCCCCGCAATATTCTGCGAAATAACTCGGTAGCTGGTGTGGCGAGATTGCTTCCGAGTTTACTGCCTCCATCCAAGACCGAGAGCCGAGAAAAAGTTGTAAATTTTCCGCCAAATCGCGCATTTATACGAGTTGGACTGACCTCCGCAGCTCCCGTAACCGCAGCCGGTAATCCGATCTCGCTCGAGATTGGCCTCACCTGGACTCCCGCCTTATATTAACATCCAAGTGTATTCTCTAGCTTTTTTCTATCCTTTTAATATTCCATGCATCTATGAATCATATAAAAAAAGTCAATTTATACACCTATGGAATCTAAGTGCTTATATCACATTTTAATATTGCAATTTCCTATTTCTACTATTCATTCACTTTTCTTTGTTTATACGTATTCCATACAGTTTGATATATTATTTGTGTACAACCTAACCTACTGTAGCAGTATTACATATTTATGTTTCTTCTAACTATTAAGATATCAAAAGGTCTTCTTGTATCAAAAATTCAATGATACTCATGACTGTGTGAAAAGCTAAATAATAACCTGTGGACACGCCCCTTTATGATTAGCCCTTTAAGGTGTCATTTACCCCAAATATTTTTAAAACTGTTATTAATAATGGTGTAATATAATCCTGAAGTAATCGACTTCGCAAAAAATTACTGAAGTGGAATTGACAACCTAAGATATAGGTACTTGAAAGTCGTCTGTAATTTTTGTCGATGAGTAAATATTAATTTCAATTTTCGGTAATAACCTCCATTTGTAGTAGGCACAGAAAAACTTGGGTCGAATTATTATCCGCAGCGTACCCATTAGCAAATTGTGTAATTTTCCTTTTTCAAATTTCTGTAGGCCTCTGACAAAATTGCTTCGCCCTCGCAACCCACCATTTAATGGAAGAAATGATGAAAATTGGCCCCAATAATAATTACGTGAATCAAGGTATTCGCTTTGTTAACAATAATGTTTTTACATAAATACAAACTGTGTAACAACTGTAATAGATTACACCTAACGGAATATTATTCAGTCTAGGTATATCTGTCATTGGCAATACAACTTTACTTTTAGATTCTATTCAAACTCAATTCCCTTTATTTCAATTCAAATAATTCTATGTATTATAAATCATATCCACAGACTTCAACGGCTGTGTCTTTGCGAGCGTTATTTTAAATTAAATATTTTTTTTTCGCATTCTATATTTGAACGCCGAATGGCGCTCCGATTGCTTTAACCAACGTTTGGTTAAGCTATCTCATTTCCTCTCGTTCCCTTCGACTGAGCAATGGGGTTTCTTTACACTTTCAGCACACATATTTTATTTGCTCTATCTCTAGTTGCTAGTAAGTCATTGGATTCCACATCGACTTAAACGCTAAGAGTAAGTAACAAGAAATTAAATTTATAACTTAAAATGTTTATGTCAATTGGGTATTTTAACCAAAGAATTTAATAACCGCATCGAATAGACAAAGATATAAAACTAACTTTATTATATATAGAACATAATGCTAGGAAATTATTACTACAGGGGATTTACTCAACCGCTTTCAGATTAGTATTAACGGTAGTGGGAAAATCTACGAGAATATTGTATAGAAATAATCCTGTGAGGATTTATGAGCATACCCACTCAACATAAAACAGGTTAAGGCTCCGTTCAATAGATTCGTCCAAATCTTTTAGGATCTAAAGAAGGTCGCAGATTTATACCATCAAGTTTATAAGCATTACTCTCCTTGAATAGAAAACACACTAACTACATAAGTTACTGCCGTCGCTGTTTACGAAAACGATCACGTGTACACACGTAAACACTTCTATATATACCCGTCATGGTATTTTACTAATTTTGTTATGTTAATTTTACTATACACGATAAACATTACAGTACATCTTTAAAAACTTCCTTTAAATATCAATCTAGGTAATTAACCTATAGCTAGCAGCAAATTTTAGACTTTAGGATTTTGTAACTCGTATATACTCACAAATAACTCGTAATTCTGTTTTGTACAGAAAAAAATATGACAAGAATCATACTCCATAACATGGTAGAAAATATGTAATATCCCCAGTTATATGCGTACGGCCAGTATGGCATTGTCCTTTCGTGTATTATTAACATTAATTCAGTCACTATTATGATATAGTTGGAGTATTTAAATAGAACGGGCGCAAGAGGCATAATACAATGTGGCTTTGAAAAGCTTTATTCTATAGCGAGCAAGACCAGTTGACAATAGGACTAAAGGAACTCATATTTGCTACTGTTCCCTCTCACGGCCACGGAATTTAAATGAACTTTGGCCAACAACAATGACACCACAGACTTTTGTTCCACGAACAATACATTTTACCGGTGGAATTAAAAACTGTGAACAAAAGAGTACAAATTCATATTGCGGTATACACTGAACCCGCGACGATTACGCCACAACCACGGTGCCTGCGTTCCCGTTCCCTGGAAACAGCCGAACCGTTCGTTTTGTTCACCAACACGACACAATACCTATCATTACCGCCCGAATCAAATGGCTTTCGCGTCAAATGAGCGTGACTCACATTTGAATTGATGGACTTTTCTATACCAACAATTCTGCCTAGCCCATGTCTGGTGATACATTGTTCAATCGACAGTAACAGATAATTAGTTGTAAAGTATATAATATAAAATACATTGGAAATGGATCCTTTAATACCCCATACGAAAAACATTGACGAATATCTATCGTATAGTAAGTATCGTTAGAAAAAATATTTTATTTGAAACTTGAATAGTTAATTGACATAAATTTTCTACGAAAATTTGACTACATTATAATATCAAATCACCGATTATCATAAATTGAAATGTTACAAGTTATAGGTGCTATAAATGATATTACTGGGTTTCTCGCATTTAACACGTTCGCCAATAAAATTTACTTATGTCGAACAAATCTTGAAATCTATAGGTACCATGATAATTTAGTTGTATGCTACAACATCTCGTCAAAGTTTGTGCTATAATACACATAACTGATTATCAAATATATTTAATGTTAAAAATGAATGCTAACACATAAGTTCTTAAAGAAACCACTATCTTAAGTACACCTAATACTAAATTTTATCCTTACAGTACGTAGTAATTAAGTTGGAAAAACAGTCCAATGAAATGCGTACATACTTTATAAATCTTAGTAAAAACACACACAGTAATGAAGAATCGAGCTTTTAGGGTAAAAACCTTTAAAAGCTACTCTCGTGTGGAGCCAAATTTTTCCCTCCGAAATCACCACAAAGTACCTACTCAACCTGCTCGTATTAGGGAAAATAGCAGCACGCATATAGTCTTGCCCTTATATATGCCTAAGGTAAGTTGCGAGAAAATAACGTAAATATGTATATAAAGATGAAGGTGAATTAAAACAGATTGCTAGTTGTTTCGATATAACTTGAGGGAAGGGATTAAGACTAGCTGAACTTGACCAAATATGTCATAGATTGACTGATGGCCGAGTCAGAAATGCCTGAAACCGATGTACGTACTGAAAATGACGAATGTAGAAGAAATGTTATAATTAAAACAGCTAGCTGCTAAAAGAAGCTTTGTAGATTTTACTTGGTGTTCTAGTTTCCGTCTTTCACCCCCTGACACCTCCCAGCTGTAATTCGCTTCGGGGACCATGTCACAACAGGTTCATAATTTGCATGCCGGTTCAACGCTGTTAAGAAGAATTAACATTTTGTACCAAATAAATCCAGGAATATTACAATATTAATGTTAGAGCAGATTTAAAGCTTACAGCATAGCTGCATAAATATCAGCTTATATTGTTACAGAGGGTGATTAAAATAATTTATTAGCTTTTTAAGCTTATCAATTAATCTAACATAAATATTAAACACGCTGGACGGAAATAAATTAAATGTATATATAAATTCCCGTTGAATCGCAAAAGGCTTTGAGTAATGGCAACATTTCTTCGCCCGGCAATAAAAACAAAATAGAATATAAGATTGTCTACGAAACAATTCGTTTGCGTAGACAAAGTAGCCGACGACAAGCCCTTATCGATGGTACATGTTATTTGTCTCAACAAAGCTAAGATACTGAGCCAAAAACCTATTTTCGAAATGTTCATAGCCTAAGCAGTATTTCAGGAATATTTTACCACATATAGAATCATCATCATACCATACTACTCGTAATATCACTTTTTCCGCAAAACAAATTTACATTAAAACCTCTTTAATAACGGTCAGTCATCTGTATTTTGACACAATTTAAACAAACAAAGAAGTGTTTTAGTAGACGATTTTACTTAGTTTGTGAAATATAAGCATCGCTATATTATACGACATTTATGGCGTGGTTGCCGGCCAATGTGTGTACTAAAGGCAAACATATGAGTTCTCAGAAATAGCAATGCGTTTGTAAATGGGTTCGAAATAGAACTAATACTAACTGCGCTCGTACTAACTGACAGTAACAGTCCTATTCCTTCGCTCCTATAAGAGATTGAAGACAGGTGTTAATAGATATATAGCAACGGGCACTTGGAACTGCTTTCTTCTAGTTTGTTATTCCCATATCATTTAACATACTTTTTCCATATCTTTGCGTCCATCATTTTTATTTCCCTCTAATTGTACTGGTCAAAGTCTCAGAAATTTCACCCTGTTTTACTTGGAACCTACGTTGTATGTCTTCAATAAATGTTCGTACAGCAAACGAAACAAAGTTAAGAACTCTTGCAATAATAGGAGTATTTTCTAATCCTCTCATATTTAAGTCCAAATACGAATAGACGCTTTCGTGGAAATGTATGAATGGAACGTGGAATGAGAGAATTAAGTGGATGTCAGATAAATCGAAAGTATTAAAAGTGTTTATTCGAGTTCATCTTAATAAGATAATTCAACGTAGGTACTAAAAACAAAATTCCAACTCTAAAAGGCATAATAAATGTTCCCCTACTTTCCTTGTATAATCCGAAAAGCTTATTAAAACTATAGTTCAAAGACTATTATTATGTTATTCGCTCGTGTGGTTAATGCTGTCTTTTCAGTATTAATGTGTACATAACATACTCTTATGTTACACCTTGATACTGTGCGTGCGTGTGTGGTTGTGCGTGCGCGTGTTCGTATACATATGCGTATGGATGTACGTGTACGTGTGCGTGTGCGTATGTGTATGCTTGTGCGTACGCGTCTACATATGTACTTATGCGTATGGGTGTACGTGTACGTGTGTGTGTGCGTACGTGTATGCTTGTGCGTCCGCGTGTACATATGTACTTATGCGTATGGGTGTACGTGTACGTGTGTGTGTGCGTATGTGTATGCTTGTGCGTACGCCTGTGTCGGTTTGTCTATGTCTGTGCACTTGAGTGGTTGTGTATTGGTGAATCTATGAACTTTTACAGCTATGTTAGTTAGTTGGATAACATCTTTTATAGGGATAAGTCTACCATTATATATATAAGTTATTATGCTATACAACATAACTACATATTATGATTGTGTACAATAAAAACAGTAATCATGCAAGAAAATACACATGGTCAATTATGATCTTTAATATAATGTAATATTTTATAATTAATGATATAAACTGATCGCCAATAAATTCGCATTCATAAACAATATGAATTTCACGTGTTATATTTGCTTTCTGAAAAACACCGTGCTTACTAAAACACCATAAATTGCGTTACATCAATTCGTGTTAAAGAAACACTTAGAAAAAATGAATTTAAACCACAAGACTTAAAATTAATGGCGTATAAAAATTTAATCAAGAAATTTCACAGGTAGATCTATTCAAAAGAGAACCAGGTCAACAGGTAGGTATAGTTTGGAACAAAACGGGAATAGCGGACAATTAACTCGGAAACAAGGGATCTGCTCCTGACAAAGGTAGTCCACTGCGCGGAAGCACAATTAATGAGACGATATTTACAAACGTAGTAATCCTTACCGTCGAAATTTATTAGCATTGAAAACAATGCGTTATTGCAATCGTATTTCATAATATTGAAGATAATATTAGGTTTAACGTTCATACTAATACAATTATAATGAAGTAGGTACAGCTGATATACCTAATAATAAGCTAATAACGAGGCAGTCGAATAAATGGAAAATATTTTTCGATAATAATCATATTAGTATACCTAATCGTACCAGCATCAAGAATTGCCTAATTCTAGAAGGTATTACCTATAGACTTAATTTTCTATACTAACAGTATTATAACGAAGCATGAATAATTATTGTACTGGCAATTATTTGTTTATTTATTGAAAGAACGCATCATCTTATTATTAACAGCAAGTACTTCTTAATAACAAATGCATATTAATAAATGCAGTAACGTATAGAACAAAGGTCTTTATCAATAGACGAACCCATCGAGAGCAAATTAATCTAGAGAGATAACATCAAAGATCAAAAGGGGTTTGTCCAGAACGAAAATTAGTAGCATTTGCGAGACGCCGCTCTCATCGTATGGAATGCAAATTGAGAGCACAACAAGCAGATTTCAGCTAAAATTCGCGTCCAGCAACAATTTCCTAATACATGCTAATACGTACTAGCTATTTGCAAAGTTATCCGCTCGTCCTATTACTTCGCAAAGAGAGCGGAATCTTATCTCGGAAGCTACAGTTTGTTTATCGTCCGACTCGCATTTATGACTTCGTTATTTCCCTATTCTGTGGACATAAAAATGTCATCTATAAGAATGAGTCGGTGCTTTTATCTCCGTACGTACGTTGATAAGGAAGAATAATGAGCGGACTCGCTGGTATCAATTCTGATTAACTTGTTATGGCAGCCAGTTAATGTAGACAATGCGATAAAATGTTTGCGTCGCTTCGATATCTGTGATACTGACCCCTGTACGTGGAACGTTTGTTACACAACTGTGTTGACGTCAGCCTTAGCCACGAGACGCCGTCACATATCTCTTGGTGGAACAATCTTGATAAGGGAATATGTATCTACGAATACGCTTATATAAGCTAATGTGGCTGACATAAGCCTAATAACGTTCCATTTACTTAGACATGCGAGTGTAGTCATAAAAAAATAACGAACGCATACGACCTCGAGGTGTGGTTATATGACCACAATAGGACCAGTTTTACCAAAAACCGACACAATTTGAATAGGCAACCTAATCTTATCCAATCTTGGGCACTGGAAGCTAAATTGCCTATATAATTTTAGTATATTCCCAGCGCCAATATTTGGTGCAACTACTATATCAGTATGAATCTCCCTGAACACCATGCGTAGGTAGACCATAATATATGATAACCATAAGACCACTGGTACGATCATAAGAATACAAGTCGGTTGTCCATATCATCGGCATGAACTTACCATAGCACTGAAGTAGGCTGGCCATAAATATTACAGCGTTAACCCGTTTTCATCATACGAGTAATAGTCTTATTATATTTTATAGAGCTACCTTGTATGCTTCGGGGACACCGTTATGAGCGCCACTCGGTGAAAATACCCCCGAGGCTGTACCTTATTAGGTACACCGCGACCCGCCCACGTACCTGTGTTGATATTTGCGTAGAAACGTGTTTATTGTATTTACCGCCGCAGAATGTAATAATCTTTTATAACTTTCGTACCGCGAACGCTAATAAATTTACGGAACTAGTATATTAATATGCGAATTTGGCTCGATGTTACATTGCATGCAATATGAATGAGGTTTCAACGTGAAGTATATTGTTTGTCGAGAATTTTATATTACAATAGGTTACGTGTGAAAAGAAGGTAGTTTTTTGATCTTTCACATTTTATATGCGTAGAATTGATTACGATCAATCTGTCTACCTTTTAAATATGCCTATGCTGTCTACCTTTTAAATATGATTTATGCAAATCCATATTTTATATTTCTTTTAAGTCAAGCAACTACGCCCAATATAATACTGCTATCAATATTTGAACATCCAAATGAATAAAAAATTCAATCAGGTTCATTCCATCCTTACGTAAAACGGAATTATTCGCGTTCATAATAGGATGTAAGAAGAAAATTACGCCACAATGTTCAAAGGTCGATCGTTAACGGAGATACCGAGTTAAAGAGGCGTGAAACGGGCTGGTACAATACCGAATATATGGTACATAAAAACTGCCAGCAACAACAGCTAATGCGCGCGAATATGGTGAAAGTTGCCAGCAACAATCCCAGCACAATCTCAAATTAAATCTCCGCCGTCGGATCCGAGACGCGAACGGCCGCCCGGTTATACTCGTATAAAACAATTGCGCATCATATTGTATACGTCATTTAAAGATTACCACGTTCGAATAACCACTCGTGTACGGCCAATTACTTTTACGTAATGAAATTGTAGACATGTAATTGGCACATAGATATTGTTTTACAATGCAATAAAATTATACCGCCTAAATACAGATTCTAATTGCACCGAATTAAAAAGATCTCCACGTACGTCAATTTAACGTTTTATATTTACATATTTTTTCCTACGAAACGTAATTGACCTAAAAAAATATGTATTTGCATGTAATAGGAGAATAAAAATCATATAAAATGAAACCCCGACTAATAAGACGCAATCAATACCTACTAATGTGGGTAGTGTGATCTTTTCATTATCTTAACGACTGGAATATTATGATTAAATTATGTAACTCTAACTACTTACATTATGTATGTTTTTTCCAGGCTGCCCGTCGGGATCTGGACATAGACGAGGTGCTTTTTCATGTAAAACAATTTGATTCACACGTGATAAATTCCAAAGGTAGAATGTTATGTCACTGCTTTTCGTTGTTTAATCGAAAATTAATTCCCTGAATGATATCGTAATAATTGCACATTCTTTTGTCAAAGTCAACAAAACGCTATTTAAAATTAATCGTTCCTTTATTTATATGCTCGCCAGTTTTTCATCTTGCTATTATTTACACAATACAATACAATTCACATAATTGTACACCACCACAACGAAATCAAAAACACAGTACAAAAAACTGATTTAATCGAAAACAAAACTGTAGACCTATTAGTCGCACAGAATTTTCTTTTATACCCCCATAATAAAGGGAAAACGCAAAGAAGAAAAGATTAATAGGTCGGTCGTTTTAGTACATAAGCGAATACTGGAATATAAAATAAAACAAAACACTGAGACAACACAGTACGTTTCGCGCCAATTTAACATTAGTTTGAAAACGAGGACAAGACAGTATGACAGGAGAAGGATTAGGTGACAAATATAATTTTATTATTCCCTATCGTACTTCATAAGATCTTACGGATGGATCACGTGTAATGGACAATGATAAGAAAATCCAAAGTCTCACAGCAACCGCAAAGGATTTTTATAAAAGGATCGAGGATCACGGTTAAAGGTTTTATGAAAGGAGACAGGGATATATTGAATACGTTCTTTTATACAAATTGGACTTGAGGTACTGAACCAAATATAGTAGAAAGGAGAAAGAATGTATTCCAACAATACAGGATTAGAGGTCATTCGAGCTTATTACAAAACTCTTAATCATATTTACTGTATCAAATTATCTTGTTTCGAAATAGTAAAGTATGTAAGGCAGCTGGTGTTAAATGCTTCTGAAAGCTACAAACACCTGTATCCGGTGACCGGTCTGAGAGTGTACTGAAACAGTAGCTGAGGGTAGAAACTGCTGTTTTAGTACTCTTGAGGTCTTTGTTAGGACAGTGTACGTCTTACAACTATCGAATCCTCGCAACCGGAACAAAACCAACCAAACACTACGGTTCAGCTCTTAATATAGCCAGTTGTCGTTCTCCCGCAAACGAAGACTAAGCGAAACTTCTAGAAACACACAATAGAACTTTATAAATAGACTATGCTAGATCAGTCCAATGGAAAAACTCGAATGTATTTCGAAAAAAATGTCAGCAGTTATATCTAAAAATATCCATATTATGAAATTGTTTGAAAAATTAACAAAAATATTATTGAAGTTTCAAAGTTAACATTCTTCAGACATTTTTGAATATATTATGTATACAAGGATAATATTAAACGAGTGAAAAGCTATATAAAATGTGTTATAAACATATCATCACGCCTGTAACCTCCGAAGGTTTGCAGGATAATGTAGTAGCACAGTTCCACTTTTCACAAATCAAATCGTGTTATAATGAAAATATAACAGCCATTAATATACTATTTATGAAATATAAAACATTTTTCCGTTCGCCGTTTCATGCAGTCTTATCTGTGTTCATTGTACGCAAAACTTGTCGTTTCCTCAAGACTGCTGTAATCTCCTTTAAAGATAAAGTCGTCCTTTGTAGCTCCTTTCCCTTGTATTTTCATATTCGCTCTTGAAAATCGTCACAGAGATAATAGTAAGTAGAAAATAATGGATCATAATTCAAGGGGCTTGTAGTTTTAAGTAAACTTGAGAAGCTATTCAACTACCTAATTATGCAGCCTTTGTGTATATTCTATGCTTATTATAAGTACTTACTCTTAAGTTACGTGTGCATTTACAAGTTACTGGGACTCAGTAAATTGATACGAGTAAGAATATCTAAGAGACATTTCCATTTTCACATTATACGTTGGTACGTACATACATATATGACAGTGACAGAGAACACAAGACAAAAATACGAGTAAACCCAGCACACAACTAGCTAAAATGCTAAGTACAAAGTAGAATTTATGGACACCTTCTTAATTAATATTTTTTTTTTATACTTAATACATATGTATAAAAAGTTTTATGAACGTTTCGTGAAGGTTACTTGTATGAAGAGAATAATGCATATGGACGAAGCATGTTAGCTCTGTAAGGATAGAGAATATAGGCACATGATGCTTTCAACCTACCTCGTAAGTGTCCTGTTGTGATGGTATTATGATATTAATAATATTATATCGTCACGCCCGGTCTTTTACGGGATGGGCGGAAAGCGAGATGTAAAAGACGTTTCAAGAAGCCCACATACTCTTCCTTCGCAAAAATGTCACTTTTGAATGTGTTGTACACTTAGAAGTTTCAACAGACAGCAGTATTTCATTTAACAATAAATACCTAATATTATTCTAATACATTATTGAACTAATAGTCTTAACAGATTAATCATACTTGCTGGATTCGGTCTCGAGAGCTATTTCTAAAGTCCTGTTTAAGGACAGTTTCAAATGAGTTTATTTAATTATTCATCTAACAACGATGATAAGGACGATTATAAACTAGCTGGGGAGACGATACACGCAATGGCTAGGAGTGGTTAAACACAAAGACCCAAACATCGAGCTCAGTGGCGTGCTTTTGAGGGCTACATCAACAGTGGACGGAAAAGGAGTGATGGTGAAAATGATGATGAAAGATAATAAGAAATATCTTCGGTACTGTCTCGCCGACGATGTAATAAGAGGACTGGATACTGAATAAAAAAAATCGATATTGTGTTTCATAATTTATTGGTTAACAAAAAGCACCAACACATTACAATTTATAATTATATTTTACATTTAATTTAACTATGAGTCCAAGAAGAGGTGAGCGAAAGATATATTAAATTAAAATTTTGAGTATTTCAAATATATTATACATCTAGTCTTTTTGCTATTATTGTTACTGCCCTCAAGAGAAGTAATAATAATTACTGTACAAAAACATTTCCTAACTTTACTGCTATTTTAATTCGAACGTATTATTAAATTAAATTTATTAAAACATGAATGTATGAAGTCTTTATTTTTACTTGAGCAAATAAAAAATGTCGATAATTATATGATATGAATATAATCGATGTTGAGCGGAAAGAAACGTAATATACATATGATTGTTCATTCATAAATATGTTATCTATGTTTGACACTATCGTAACTTTAAGTCTTCATAGCTAAATATTAGTAAAAAAATATGTCACCATACGCAATGACTAGTCACTGCTACTTTACAATATTCACGTGTTATAAGTATACTCGTGTACAATATATTATATTGTAAAATTACATATATACAAATGTATAATTTATTCAGAATAGATTTAACATTAAATATAATGCTCTTCTGTTACATAACACAATCCAATGTGTAATCAAATGGAAATGTGATAATCAAAAGAACAGTAATTAATTAATTAGAAATAAAACGAATATTCTGAATAAATTATAGTATGGAATATATTAATTAGATACAATATGCTAAGACTACTTCCTCAAATTGTCAGGGATGTAGTTATCCTTGCCAGGAATACCTGTTCCGCCCGAATCTCCTAACCAAGGGTACCTGGAATCATTACGGTTTAACGTTGAAGAACAACATAATATTACATTACTAATCAAACAAGACGCTTATCGAAAAAACTAATACACATTATATCGCTCGGTCAGGAGACAAACTATTAAGTAGTATTAGAGGTTATTCAAATTTAAACATTAACGATTAATATGTAATACATTAACTAAAATAATGATAATTTCAATGTCACTAAAATTGTATGTTACAAACAAAATTATAGGAAGTAGTGACACAATAGTGAGGAAGTATAGACGGTGACATTGCAACAACTACAGCTACAAGGATTAATGCGAAAAATAATAATATTTCTTATTGTTTATTTCTTATAATAATATTTTTTCAAGTCAAGCTAACGACGAAGATAAAAGGTAACCGATGTTTTGTTTTCGAAGCAGATAATTTTATACTCGGCATGTGTCTTAGCTATAGGCATAAAGTTACAAATCATTCAATACATCCTAATTATGTTATGTAGCTAATGCTTAAAAGTCAAATGTCTCATTGACAACTTTCTGATATAATAGAAAGGTAAAGTTTTCATTCATTCATTTATTACCAACGATGTATGTATTTTGCTCAGATATTATGAATCCTTTAAAATTCTAATGTCTCATTGACGATTTCTTGACATAAGAGGGAGATCAAAAGTTCAATTATTCATTCATTCACTCATTAAATCTTTCATGAATTCATTCATGATTAATTTATTTACAATTTGAATGTCCAACAAACGTTTAACTTACTGGTTAGGACATTCAGTGCAGGTCTCCATGTAGCGCGTATCGGTGTAGTTGGTGTCCGGGTGTTTGAAGGACAGCGCGCATTTGTTGGGCAGGTTGCAGGGCGCGCTCGGCAGGTCCTTCTTGTCGCAGCGCCACGCCTCGTAATTGTTGAGGGCCTTCGCCGCGCGCGGGTCCGTCATCCACGTGAGCGCCTGCGTCACCGTGACGAACCACACGTCCGGCCTGGCGACACGTGTGGATTTGGTACGTGACTTTTTTAACGTTGTTCTTTGGAACAATTCGTTATTACATCGCAACGAATAAAGCTGGTTCCATAGATTTTAGAATTATCGCATTTTAGTACGATGCATTCTCCTCTAAGCCTATTCGAATACGCTCTGTTGGCTCATTTTAAATTCATACGTATTTCTTTAAACATTCTATTTTAGAACAAGAACTCTACAGAATGGCAACCACATTTTTTTGAATAACACATAAAGCTGATTACAACAGACTTTTAAAAGTAAACTGTGACTTTTGCAAGTCTTATCTGGTAGTCAAGGCATATTATCAATGACGTCATTGCGATCTCTTTATGTACAATATCATAAAAATCTCTTGTCTCATCATACCAAACATAACAGCACGCCTATATTTTTCGGAAAGGGTAGGCAGAAGAGTGTAGTTCTCGTCCACATTTTCCCAATTATTTATTAAAATCGTTTTAGCTATCACATTTTTCTATACTACCTTCGAGAACATTCGAGAAATGACAGACTTGGTGAAACAATAGGTAATGAGGGTTATGAATACAAGCACCTGTACATTTAAACAACTGGGGTGCTTGTGTGTTATATTATCATTAATACATTAACTGAGATGTCGAAATACTATCTAAACTGAGATACTAACTATGTACCTACTCATTATGTAAGTCATATACTCGTACAACATGATGCAGTTCAAATATCGAACAGACTGCTTTATCGGTCGATTGGTTAGAGTAACTGTTAATCACAAGGTACTTGGTTCGATCCCCGGGTCGGGCAACGTACTATTAGGGTTTCTGTGGATTCGTGGAAGTGTACTCTTCTCAATACCCTTTTGGGAAATACAGGCGTGATGTTGTGTACGATCTAGTTCAAATGAAAAAACGTAACATCACGCCCGTAAATTACTATTTTTATTATATATTATACAGTTCAAATAAACTAGGATAGTTATATAAAACTTAAATGAAATTCCCGACCTAATTGAAGTCGTCCAACTAAAAAGGCGTCGACCTCACTATCAAATTAATAATCGACTTGATGATAAGGCTTCGGATATAATTAAACTTTGTTGTGCCTCTTACATTTTGCTACGAAAGTGCCAACAGAGCATTAAATTGTTTTATGAAAAGTTATTAAATGTTAATAGCACTTTTTTTAAATCGCAATAGCAAGGTTTAATATTTACTGTTGTGTCTGTGCTGTGGCATAACATAAAACAATCCACCGAAATACATATTAAACTTTTCTACAGTTCTTTAAACGAGTCAAGAACTTAATGAACGCTGTATTCGTATTGCAACAAAATCGATTTTTATAATACTGCATACTTTCCCTGCAGACCTATTCGATTTTTCACACGCACGATAATTCAGTTAGCGACACATGAAAAATCCATTCTGCGCGATCCATAACCTGTTAGACGAATATTACTATGGATTCTCTGTTCGAACAACGATAAAAACAAACTGTAATATCGTAAAATACTCATAATTTGATCAGCTTATACGAGTATCATCTATGTACAGACACCGATCAGTTACAATTCCATTATATCGTATATTATAAACATATTTACACATCTCTTTATACCCACGTAACTTTTTTATTTACTTAGGATATAACTATTACAAGACTGTTAGTACCCACCACCCAGGGAACTTTACCGTTTGATCTACATACGAGTATCATTGAACTGTACTGTGTACTCTTTTATATCAACAAAATTACTATTATTATTTAGCAACCAACCCACCCCCCCACACACACCTCCCCGTCCCTTGTTTACATTAATATCCCGGATCAATGGATGCGAAAATAAAACAATAACAGCCTGTAAATAAAATAAGAGATTGCAGCGGGTATTACAGCTGAATCTAATAAATCATTTCAGATTGCCGCGGCGACTGGCCTGTTAAACCGAATTTTGGGCGGGGCCATTCCATAAGGCTATTAACAAATGATTTTCCGCGAGCAATGACGACGAATTTGAGAGTCAAAATGCTAATAAAATAATGCCTCAATTCACCCGTGTGTATTGCAGCTGACTATTTTGATGATCTTTGAACAATATAAGTGCAGCATAAGTGTATTAATAAATTCCTAAAATTTAAGAGAATATTCTTAATCTCTCTTAAC
>DWME01003187.1:0-18893 GCA_018244795.1 Parelbella ahira ahira | reverse complement strand
CCAGCATCATCTGCCCGTAGCCTTTCGCAGATCGTCATCCAACCGAGCCGGAAGGTGTCCTAAGCTACGTTTGCCGAGCCACGGTCTTCACTCCCGAACTCGCCTACTCAAACCGCTTGTCGGAATCCAATATTGATAAAGAAAATAGTTTCTTCCCTATTCACCCCATTGAAACTTGATCGGTTCCAACTCCGACTTTCGTTAAAGTTTAACAATAGTAAGTACTACATTTGCCAGTGAAATTTACTGTCTTAGTTCACATATGTATCTAATAAAGCACGGGCTACAAATAGATATACCTACGAGATGTGGTTATAGGCTACACAAATAGCTAAAGTTTTCTAGTTGAGTAACATAAAACAAACTTAAGCGACTAATAATTTGTTCATATTTTTAAATTTAAATCATTTATTTATATTATGAAAAATTATCGTTAAAACGAAAAACCTTGTTTTCATTAAAATTTTATACGATATTTTTGGTAAATATGTATACTACTGGCTGTTAATTGAAGCCACTTCATTGCTCAAACCACTAGTAAGGTACTTGTGAACGAGGGGACGTGTCCTGTCGTAATGCGCGCTCCGGGCGGCGGTCGACCACTCGGCGCTGTTACGTGCTTCGCTGGCAACCGAAATTTTTATATTATAAACGAATACTAATTTTATCGTTTATTGACCGAGTCTTTGACGGAAAGCGATATCGTGGTTTAATAAAAATGTTATGTTTAATCTAGTCATATTTATTTAGCTTATTATCTAATATGTGTAATTAATAATATGCTCAAATTGATAGGTCTGTGAGATATCGAATTAAAGTTCAAGGTACTTTGAAATATCGAATTAAAATTCATTTTATAATCTTTTCAAATATATGGTTAACTATCAAAGTTATTAAAATATATATCTATACCAAATTCGAAGGAAATACATACTTGTTAGATTAAACCTAGATTGGATTCAGATGATTCAGACTCTATTTTATTTTATTTTTAGTGAAAAAAGTAAAGCAAAAAACTGCAATACTGTTAAGAAAATGACTAAAATCACGAATAAAATATGCTACAAAATTTGATTCCACTTGCAATTATTCATTTGAGCACTACCAGATTGATTGTTCTTTTTATTGAAGTACTTACTGTAAAATTATAACATTGCAGCATACAAATGACTTAAGGTACATAAAATGGTTCAATACCAACCAATTAATACTAACCAAGTATCTATAGATGGCGAAGGGCACGTACTCCAGCATGACAAAGACGTCGGCGACGGCCAGCCACTTGAGTAGGCGGTTGATGGGCGCGGCGGCGAGGTCGCGGCGCGTCAACACTGCCACGTTTAACGCGTTGGCCAGGCTGCCGAAGAAACACGCCTGGAAATGTGCATGGTGCCTTAGTTTTGTCTGGTTTTGTCTTTGTCAACCCAATACTCCAGGGCTTTCAAGCTCTATCTTAGAAGCCCAAGTCAATCTCGTTAGTCCTGTTGCAACCTGTTATACAACAGACGAGGCTTTAGCGACCGCCTGACCGCGGAACAGTTTAGCTTACATAGTTAAGAGCCTTGGCCGTCGGCCGGCAGCGTAGGTGATGCGAGAATCTGTTCTCCCCAATCCTCATACCTAGCTTCGATATCGCAAACAAAAACCACACAGGCTGATGATATGTAGTGACATGTATTAACGGATAATAATATGAAGTATCCATTTCTTAATTGCATTTGGTCGTTTATCAGATTTCACGGACCAAGAAAATGGCGCTATATTATCAGTCATTATACTTTATTTAGCTCGAAAAATGTTGTGCATATAAAAAGAATGTAGGTATGTTTATAGAAAATCATGATAGTAATGTAATAATAATAAATGAAGTAACATAATACCGTAATATTATTGTAAAACGTATGATCTACTGTTAAACCTGTGACCTCAACACCCCTTATTCTGGTGGTAATGTAAATCATATAGGTTACAATAAAGCTGGTTTCTGTTCACCCAATGATAGTGCATTAATTAATGCTGATTTGGCTTTTGTTTTATCATTTTTAGTGACCGTGCTCTCACAGTATTGCTAATTATTTTATCCACTTTATTATTACAAAAAATCCTAGTAATCTCTCAGGATATAAGTTATTCATCGGTGTATTATTTAAGAAAGAGATTTCCGCCTCTTACTGCCGGCTCAAGATAACTGCCGTTTATTTCAGCAAAGTACCTACATGTGTCTCTGACATGGCAGTGAGTACTAATGAACCATTTCATGTCAAGAGACTAGTAGTTTTAGACTCGTGCTACGAAAATACACAGATTTTTAGGCATTCTTTCTCCGACCGCCATCGCGTGCAGACGTGTCTATTGATTTATATTCGATAAGTCAAAGTACCAAAGTAATAATACTGTAGTAAGGACAACCAGAACCACAGGGGTAGAACATTAGTTTACAGTGGCTGGTCAGTAAATAGGGATCTTTGGTATCTTAAAGAAGTCACCTCGCCACAATCGGAAAGTAATACATTCAAATAAAAGGAGTTGTAAAATATTTTAAGCAGGTAGATTGTAATTTGCAGTTAAGCCCAACTCTGTCATAGATGTGTCTTGCATATTAATTTCTACATATCAATACTAACATATTGTGATATTTACAGTTTAAAGATTATAATGTTAGTTTTAGTTAACATTTATGTTAGTTGTAAACTATAAAAATAATAATGTATGAAAAACATGATACCAATATGTACATACATATACATATGAACGTATGAAAGTAGAAGTTCCATTTACATTCAGTTTGTTTCTTGCTTCTAGTCAATCCTCGCAACGAGTTACGTAATACGTTAATGGATGTGAAAAAGATATGAGTCATACCATTACAAGCACCTACATATTGAATTAGTCCATGTGACGTCACATCAAGTTAATAAATATAAAAACAAATGAATGTTACATACAAATGATCCATTGTTTTTAACTGGCCCTAAAAGCCTCCGACAAGGTTATACTGCTGTTATCCAATCGAGGAACCGAGAATTGCACTTCGCCAAATAATACTAATAGACTTCAAGAAAATCTCTATTGTAAACAATTTTCAATGGCATTAAAATCCGGTGATCTGAGGTTTAATTGTTATCGTTTAAAAATATCGAAATGTCTGCGATGTTATTATATGTGGGAACTGTTTATTAATGTATGGTAATTTAATGTAATGTATATAAGTGACGTCAGTGTCACTGACGAATATCAACATTAATATGTATATCAGTGATAACAGTGATATTTAATATGAAAATCGGAAAATGAGCACGGCAAAAACACATTGGAAAAACGCCGAAATATCTGGGCAGTGTAAATATTATGAGAATCGTTGTCATTAGAAAGCGATTGAACAGCAAACAATGATGGTCCTAATTGACGTTATTGACGTTGTGTATGACCTCGTTTGAGAGATGTTTCGATCTATTTCAATTGCTATAATTTGTTTTATTTTAATAATTTTATTTAGTATAATTAAATGAGGGTGTCGGCTAAATTCCCCAGTTCTCACTCTTGTGACATTACTGTTGGCAATGTTAATTCATCACCATCATAAGCTGTCTTAGTTACGTCATTGCTGGTTGTGGTTCTCCCTTCAAAATATCAAGGGTTAAGGTCGGGGTTAAGTAATGGTTAAGGTTACGCTGGTCAAGTGTGAATTAGCAGTCTCCACACGCCTCAGAGAACTCTAGAGGAATGAATGTGTGGGATTAATCGTGATATTTTACTTCAGAGTGATAGCATGTGATATTAATAATATTATGCTTTTTTATATATTTACTAATTTACTGAATACTGAAATAATTGCATATGAAAATATCTTTAAAAATATAACCAATATTTTATAAAGACAAATAAATGTGAAACTAATCTGCCGATGAATTTTTAAATAAGCAGTGAGTATTGAAAGACCTATTTCTTCAATGGAATTTCTGAAATATACCAAAAAATATACTTACGATGAGACTGACGTATCCATGAATGCTGTTGTAGGCTAGGATGAGATCCCGAAAGCTTCCTTCGCAGTAGTTACATGTGGGTTCAGCAGGCTTGGTGAGGTTAAGCTTAGTTCTCCAACCGTCAACCATTTTAACTAAAGTGCCAAAGTCAAGGCTTTCATAGTTATTCTTTGAAGAGCGCTCTTTCAACGCTGATAGAAACTGAGATACGTCGACGTTGCTTCTGTTATCATTAGATTCTTCCGTGGCCAACAACATCTCCTCAAACAAATTGGATAGAGCTTGAGTTATGTTCGAAGTATTATTTTCGTCGAACGCCATTTTCTGAAACAAAATATCGATAATCCTGGTATTTTTCGTTTCGCTTCGTCAAGTCGGCAAACAGTTTCAGAATATTGTTAAGAGTTTTCTCATTTCATATAACCCTACATTTGAAGAAAAAATGTATTTCAAACTATGTCAGCTTTTAGGTAATAACTTTAGGCGAGAACACTGTTGTGAATATCAATGCTCACATACAGAGAGTTTATAGAAATTGATATATTATAATACGTACTATGTACAAAACAAATATACAAAATAAACGATCATTCGTGAAATATTACTAGTATATGATACACACATATAATATGTATGTATGTTTTAACCTTTTTGGCGTTCCACTGCTAGAAACGGGTCTCTTCCTAAAATGAGAGGGTTAAGGTGTTTATACGAAAAGTAAATACTATGTAAATAATATGTCTATATAAGACATATAAACACATTTTATACATGCTAACGGCGTATAATTATATGAGAGGTAGTGTCAAAGGGGATACATTGTTTATTTTTCGTGTCTTTGATATCGGATCCATTAAAGCGTCACCGAAAAAGTACAACCAAAAAGGGCAAGAGGCAATTATCAGAGAAGAAAAATGGGTCAACACAAAATACCGAAACGTTTAGACATAATAAACATTGCGCAAGAATCCTGTGCTGACTTGTTTTGACGTTTACGTTGGATTTTATTTACAAATGTAATGTATACAAATTGTAGTCAAATAAAACGTTTTAAAAATATCTCCGGTAATGTAAAACAGAAGTGTAACATTCTGCTTTTGAGATTTCTGTAAGTAGTAGGTATATCCTTTAACTGTAAAGAATTTAAAAATGAATCTTTTGATATGACATCTAATAGTAACTTGTACTTATGTAAGTAGTTAGATTTGCCTATGCTCTATTCGTATCTTCCACTACAATAAATTTAGTCGTTATACCTAAGTTATCTACAACATAGCGTTACAGTTAGAACATAGGGGCAAACGAACTTTTAACAACATTGTTCGAAACTGTTTGAACATCTAATCCATTACTTCCATGTATACAGTAATTTTACGACAATTGATATTTCTATAAACCAAAGAATTATGTATGAATAATCTGCAATAATATCGTAAAATGGCTTAAAACAAGTTCTAAATAGCTCATTTACAACGATATGGCATTAATAATATATTATAATCCTCGTTAGCGTCCTTTATATCGGCCCACTATTGGATTTGCAGATTTAACACGCCTCAAAAAACATTGTAGTATATTCTAAGGCCTGTAGATTTACCAAAGATGTTTACGTTCACAATCATAGCAGGTGGTGTTTACTGATAAAGATGAAAATGGCTTTGTAAAGTCAGAATTTAAAGAATTTCAATCTCAGACATGCGAAATGGGAGCTCGAAATTAATAGATTCACTGCTACTACGCTCTATTGTAATATCAATATTTATGTATATAAATATAGCTGAACAGGAGATAAGATAATAATAATAATCATAAATGTTACAGATAATAATGTAGATGGTGGTATAGATGTCAATGTAGATAATAATAATAAATATGAATAAGATATAGCTACTTTGGATATCATCATCATTATCAACCTATGTCCGTCCACTGCTGGACATAAGCCTCTCCAATAGCACGCCACTGAGCTCGATCTTCAGCTCGTCGCATCCAACCGCTGCCAGCCACTTTGCGTATATCGTCACTGCACTTAGCTGGATGGCGTCCTACGCTACGTTTGCCATATAGCAAATGTGCTATGGATATAGCAGAATTAATCCTACAATATTAGTAAAAAATAACATTTAACTTGGCTCTTATGTTACATCTACAGATTCCAAGAAACAGCATCTGGCTGAATGCTCTTATGTAATTTTCATAAGATGAAATAGAACATGTCATAACGTAGATACAATATCAATAATTCTGTAACGACATAGCAGAGTTTATTACCTGTCTTAGTCTGAGTAGCTATTTGAAGCGCACAACAGCTGTAACAAATTGCACATCTCTGTAATACATTTCGGGGAGCGGCTAATTTATTTACACATTAATACCAACTGAGTAAACTTTTAGTCAATTCTCTTTATTAACAGCCCCACGCCCTATTCCATTCGACGTATTGCATTATTGGTGTATACTTTCCGTGTTACAGTTCCCTGCCTACCCTTCCAGAGAAATACAGGTGAGATCTTATTTTATAATCCCCTTTATTCACGTTTCCATTCCGTGTGCAAGTTATCAGTGTCGGATAGGCGAAAAACGGTCAATGAAAGTAGTGTGAGGGGAGAGGTTGAATTATAGACAACTAGGTTTATGGCGGCTTTAGGCAAAAATGTTATGGCGATGGAAATAAATAGAAATCCCATAGTGCAATGACGGGCGTGTATTTTGGGTAGGGCAGTAACACCCACAACAGTTCGTCCCGCGTATTTACGGTTCCACGAATACTCCGCGAACACAGAAAAGCACCTTTTTGGAGATTAAATCTCAATAGATTTAGCAATACCTTGAGGCGATTTTTTCCGAGAAAGCCGTTACCTTTTGTGCTTTTGATTATACTAGACGACCTTTTCTTATATTTAGTGATTGATAGAACAAAAACGGTCGTATGTTAACCCATGTTGCTTTGAACACTTTTACAACTTTCTGCAAATGTTTTTAGAGACATTTACTAAAATTGGCTGAGAGTATTTGACAGTGCCTCACTTGACAAGCGATAAGTGCCGCTTTTAACACAACATTGTATGAAGTTGTAGTTCTTCTCTGATATCAGGCGGAAAGGTCAAAATTAAGGAATTTGACCTTAAAAAGCTCCAAGTAATTATGTTCCGGATTAATTTCTGTGTTTTTCGGGATAGCCCGACTTGTTTAAGACCTATGTGAGGACCTACTTCATAAGATGTTAATTGATTCATGATCTTCTTCAAGATCGCTGCGTAAACGCAGCAGCTCAGGCCCTTTTCTGTTACTCTAGTAAAATGTAATAAATATACAAAGTTTGCAAATTACATTAAAAATCACTAGGAAACAGTTAGCTCATACCAAAACTATTGTCGACATCATCATGAAGTCCGCAATCACTTGATAATAATAGTAAATATTGATTTTCGCAGAAACAATATAATAACGATTTAATTATACATATTATGTCAAGATACCTGTCAGAAGGCATATTGATCCTAAACTAGACAAAGCCTGTGCTATAATTATTATACCAGACAGGCGATAAACACACTCGCGTAATTTCAAAATACAAGTTTACTTAAATATCCTATTACTCTCGATATTAATGTGTAAATATAGGTATAGATTAAACATTCGCGTTCATCACACAAATTATTTATCAGAGCAAGAATCGACTTCAGCTGTAATACCTATGGCTCAGCAGTCAATTTCACTAATCATTGGTCTAAAGGCCAGTCAATGTTACCTTCCGGTCCTCTATAAAATAAACGGAATTCACAAAAAAGACACCATAGATTTCGTTTCTTGTTTTATTTCGTATCTCGCTGTTTCATTTCTATCGGACGTAGGCATTTTCGAAAGGTAAAGAGCTTGCCAAAATCTCGTCTATAAATAATAAATATTCATCTCTAGCGATGAGTGATGCTTTTTATGCTCTGAAAAATTGAAATGTATCTATATAAGTATAAATTTATATGTCTATGTGAACATAGTTGAACACTCGTCTGAATATCAGTACACAAATTTTCACTAGTTTGCGATCAGATAGCTGCGTATCGTCATGATCATATTTGATTGCAATTTTTATTCCATTCTAAATACAGTTTCGGTTTAAAGTTTATTAATTAAAATAACTGGAGGACTTATCTGTAAGGTTCCATTACGCGAGTTCCCAGATTTATGACAATAGCAGAGCGCCTTCTATGACGTATTCCCAACTTAAGGCAATAATCATTTATCAAAGGGTTAAGTCGATGGTTGTAGGCGACAAATGTCAAATGCAAATATCAATACTTTAGGCAGTATGGTTTAAGGTACAAACAATACCACTTAGGGGAGTTTTAGGTTCGAATCTTAGCGTACACCTCTAAATGAATGTTTAAATGCGTTATTACATATACATAGCAATAAAAGAAAACTTGACATGGTATTCTATACGAAATATCTTAGTGATTCCTGTAATGTTTTCTAAGACTTATTTGATCTTATAATAGAATTCTATACTATATGTCATTTCTCACACAATTGACTAAGATTCTTTTTTTTTATCTCCAATGGGGTTTTTCCTCAGAAGTTGTTATCAAAGGCTCATAAATAGGTTTGCCAACGTCGCATTACACTACGTCCCATAGTTAGCCATCGATTTTTTCTGCAAGCGTACGAGACTGAACATAAATCTACCACTCTACTCAGGACAATATTAATTCTAACTACTACTTTAAAATATTTTCCATTTAACTGAAAACTGTGGTTTTGTAGACATAGGTTCATAATTCATATTTATATTGCGGCCGAAAAATACACTCTTCGCTGCTCAAACGTAATTTTATTATGATCTCTCAGCTGACTGTGTACATTAAAGCGATGCCAAGTACACTTTTAGATTGAAGTGACTTATTCACTTATAAATGAATGAAGCTAGACAATTTTTTGCGATCTCCAATTGACCAGTGAAATGGTTATTGAAGCAGAATTTTACGCTTTTTGAGTTGAATGAGAAAAACCTTTTAGATATTTATCTAAATGTATTAGGATAGAATTCAATTTGTGTTAGGAAAATATGAGCAAAAATGCAGTGACTGCAAACTTGATCTATAAATAATAGAAAGACATAACTGCACGCCTGTATTCCCCGAAAGTGATAGGCAGAGACGTATAGTACACTGTCATGTTTCACCAATTACATTTTTACGTCCCGTCGAATAAGTGGTGAGTCTATTATCATACATCCGGTCCTGATCCAGAAAAGTTAGAATATCCAAGTCAGAAAATCCAATAATACTCAACCCGGGATTCGATAGAAAGATAAGAAAATAGAAAGGGGTAATTGAAATATAGCTTTATTAAGATTTTACAGTGATTATTGACAGAAATATTAAATCAAGACTACTACGTTAGACGAGTCATGCAAAAAATGTATACATTTGAATGAGTTATTCCGCCTCATTCACCGTTCTCATCCTACAATGCATCATAGAATTTCCAGGTGTTATAAACACCACAATACAATACAAGCCAGCTATGTAAAAAACTTGGATGAAATCCAAAATACAATCTGCATATATTGTTTTAATAACTAATTAATTTTTATTAATCCGGCATTAAAAATTAACGTTGTAGGTACATAGCAAAATGTTCAGTTGATAACAAGAATAATTATTTTTGTGTTTTATTTTGTAAGCTACTTGACCCACGTGTTTCCTTAGTTTTCTCAAGAAAATATGATTATTATTATTACTATTAACTACGAGTATATAAATAGTTTCAAAGATCAACTTGTTAAATATCCGTACTGAAGTTACGCGGTGGGGCAATGCTCTGACCTTTCGCGACTGCTAAAGAAATGTACTCCCTACACCTATTCGTAAAAAAGACTCCAGCGAAAGATTAGTTTTTTTGATTTACTGTGAACACAATGCTATTTATGAGTACCCCTAATATAAAATCTATATGTAGGTAACATCACAGATAATGAAAATTATGGCGCTGAAGAAACGTTGGCTTTATAATTAGTTTCGGAACGAAAACCCAGCAATTTATTTCTGACTGTCAAAGCCAACAGTAATACATCTCGACAGATTATTATTTATTCCTGTGGAAAAGGAACTTCCATTCATTACTAATCCAAAAAAAATTATTATTCCCTTCGCATTTTGTTTTCATAGTACATACGAAGGCCAAAATGAGACCTATTAGATCCGTACCTACAAGTTATTCATTAGTAAAAGCCACCTACAAAATACTTAGTGTTATTAATTTTGTTACATGTACACACAATAAAGGTATTAAGTTAATGGTGTTAGTCTATATCGGCGTCACATTCAGACAACATATACAACGATGTGTTCCATCATACTGCAGCGACAGCCTAGTGGTTGAGAATTCAGCCTCCCTTTTCGGAGGTGCTGGGTTCAAATCCATGGCGCGCACCTGTTTATAAAAGTGCGTTTTGAGTTTAAAATATATCACTTGCTAACGGTGAAGGAAAACATCGTGAGGGTACACTTTAGAATTTATAAAAAAAAATATCTAAGATGTGTATGAAGTCTGCCAACCTGCACTTGGCCAGCGTGGCAGACTATGGCCTTAACGCTCTCAATATGAGACCTATATTCCAACAGTGCAATGACAAATGGGTCGATCATCTTGTTCCATCATACAACATTATAATTGTCAGTTTTTATCTAAGAGCATGTCATCTAGTTAATTACGAGTAGTATTATGATAAATAGACATTTTGTTGTAAACACACATGTTCAATAGATAATTAAAATATAAAAGTTTTTTTATTACACTTCATTTAAATTTCATTAACATTAACTTAATGTTGATAACAGGAAAAAGGTTCCCAAATTAAATACTGAGCGGCAAATTAGGGCACTGGGCTGACACCAACGTCAAATATTGTCAATATACTCCAAATTAGTACCCTATAACTTGGGCGAGTCTCCTGACTTTACATATCTATCCCGTCTATAAACGCGTCATAACTATGCACACTAGGATAATTAAAATAAAGAGTACACTTTGATCTTATCAAGTTTTGTAAAATTCACAATAAGATCACAAAAGTTAAACGTTACCTGAAAACAGGAACTGAAATATTAATTGAATTCTATTTCGTGTCCAACTTTTTGAGAATCATTTATCGTGAGCAACGGAAATCTGTTAACGACAGATAATTTAATTCGCTCGACCAATTTCATTTAAATTTGTAAATGTGTTCCTCTCCTAATTTATTCAAAAGTGCTATCAGCAGACAAATTCTGATATAATTTTCTATTCAACGGCTCAGTTTAACGGAAAACGTTTATTCTCAACAGGTATTAATTCGAGGGACATTGGGTGAAGGTTTTGTGTAAAACCTTCACCAAAACCAAATAATTGACAAATGATATGTCTTTAATTTGTTTAATAGCGCTTGAGACTTGTTGGGGATCTCATACGTCAAATGCTCTACAGTTCTATGCATGCATATTTCAATGAATACACTTACTTTCATAAAATGAAAAGTTAAGATGTATTACAAATTCAACATTAGGAGTAACTCAAATAAAATTGATTGTAGGCACGTCAATAATCAGATAATACGTAAATAATAAGCAGAATCGATAGCCGCTGGAGCAGACGTGTTCTGGAGAGGAGATCGCGACTTAGTTTTAGCGACTTAGTTTAACTGATTAAAAAAAAGAAATTCTTTGAAAATAACTTTTTCAGATTATTTACATTAAAGTTGTTTCAATATACTCGTAAATCTAAGGTTTCGAAAATGCCCACCTTGGATTAAGTTGACTTTTTAATTCACGTTTAAAGGCTTTATCAATCTTTGGACGTAATTTAAAACTTAACATTCATAGCTACAAATACATTTTAATGTCTGAGTAGAACAAAAATTTCGAAAAACAAATCACAATTACTGCCACGTATTATTTCAGCTACTACATTAAACAGTATATTCCTTTAGAAAACATTGAACATAATTATGTTTTTCTTTAATCGAGGTACGAATGAATCATTCATGTTTACAAGGGCTGTCGGAACAATTAGCATGGTACGCAGAATTATGTGGAAAGAACACAAAAGCGCGTAGAGATTTTAAAATCAAATTGATTATGTTCCTGTTAACAATTCGCTAATTACTTTCGCCTAAACACTTATGACCCTAGTGGCACCACGCCACACGTATAAAATTGAAATGGACAGATTTGAACGAACCAGCCAATATACACTAACTGATACGTAACATCAGAGCTGTAATCTCCGAAGGGGTAATCAGAGGAGTGCAGTTCACTCCCACCTTCACCAGTTATGTTTTCGTCCTATGGAATAGGTGGTGAGTACATCAACTGACGTCCTATCATATCCTTTAGGTGGATGTAGTTACGATAAAGTAACTAAAATTAAGTCGAGCAAAATAAAGGAAAAAACTTCTGTGTTCTGTGAGCCGAATTAACTTCCACGAAACGTACTAACCTACTTTGTGTTTGAATAATCTAGTTTACTTTTAAAGGCCATTTTTTGTTCATCAGCTAATTTTTTTTTCCTTTTATTTGCTTACCTATTTGACTTCGTACTATAGATATTATTTTGTTCATATTTTTATTACATTTATAGTGTAATTTATTAGTTCTATAATATGTTTATTACTCAAACCAAATCAAACAAATCATAAATAAAAAATACGCGGTCTCTTATATTCCATCATGCCAGATCCCTTACGACGTCTACATACACGTGTATAATGCTATATATATCTTTCACACTTAACCACTAGTAAGATACAGCAAGTAATAAATGGGTCAACGGTTCCTCTGGCTGTAACTTGTTGCTAATTGGATTAAGTTTAACAAGGAGTCAGCATACCAACAATAGACGGTAATCGTCAGTTGCAACATCCCATGTAACAGCTATTTGTTGCGAAATTTCTAGAATACTCCTTTTATATTTCTTAGTGAAACACCGCAACGTATTAGAAAAATATATACATATATACATTATTGTCTATTGTCGGGTAGGTAGAGGGCACAGAGTGCCAAGTAGCACTCTTTGGTACGGTCGCCGATTTCAGAGCCCTCTGACAATAACATATTACCATTGTAGGATCCTTGATAGAGCCGTAACTTATCACAATAATAACAAGAATTTGCATATCTAAATTTACACTCACGTACTTCCCAAAATGATGTATACAGACTAATGAATTCAAGCGCTTTATTTAGCTTTTCTTCAAATGACTGATATTAATTATTATTGTTAAGCGCGCTCATGGCGAGACTATTTGTATTAGTTTCACGTTTAGGAAATATATTTATTTAATGAGGGATCGCTCGTACAATAGATTTAAAACAGCATTTAAATATTTACGACTGAGAATTTTGTACAACGCTGTACAAAGCATTTAATTCTATTCGAAAATATTTTTCGAAATATCCAATGGAAAGTCTCGAAGTAACTTTCAAGACTTTGGCGGCCTATTTACTTAATAAGCCAAATTTCACTCGTTAGCGAATTTTTTTTGTTAATTTGTAAAAGCTACGATTTATACAAAATGGAAAATCACTTAACGTAAAACCTCATTGAAAACTTGTGAACTTACTTGAGATTGTTCGCACCGGTTTAGAAAAGGCCGCGAGTCACAAATCACAGAATCATTGTTTACAACTTCATTCACTGAGCGGTCTACAACGTAGCGGACCAAGACCTCCAATGTCACGTCCGTCCGCCAGCGCGCGAACAACTGATATACAGTTGCACTAACGAGGCGTCTACGGATTTTCGACTACAAACTCTTTGTTTACACGTCGGATCTCGCTCAATAAATCTGATATAACGCGTAAACTTACTAAATTTAGTTATAAATATAACACATCTGTTATTCTGTACATTTTTCGTTTTAGCTTTACGTTCGCGAAAATATAAGTCCAGTGGCGAAACCGTGCTAATCTTCCAATCAGCTTGGCTCATGTTTATTTGCGATTATGTTTTTTAGGCTTCACTATGATTTTAATATTTTATGCGAAGGCTCAAATGTAACTATAGTCCTTTTTAAACTGATATTTGAAAAATTTATTGTTTAATACAAGAGATGGATTTTACTATGTTAAGAGATTTAATATGATGTCCAAATCATTCTAAAATCTGTACTCATAGTACTTCTGATCGTCATGATTTGGAAAAAAATAATTATGGAACTATATTCTGTATTCTGAACACACTAAATACATACATATATATATCATAGTTAAAATGTACGAAAATATGAAATACTAAATATATGGAAAAAATTACCGGCTATGCCTAGGTACTTATATATTTTTTATTACCTAATTATTTTGATCTATATTTGTGAATCATACATAGATTCCAGCAAATATAACACAGGTATGAACATATATGTGTCGCTCGAAATCTCACATATTGCCGATAGATTGACACTCGAACCATTCGCTGGGAAAATTACTATTAGTTCAATCCACGTAATATCGTACTGATCATAGATCTATCTTCGCGTCTGTAACAGCCAATATTCATGGATAATAGCTCAATCAGATATGTCTACAAGGATTACATTTCCCGTTCTTTGGGGGAAAAGAGACTCAAATATCAAAGGGTGAAATTATTTTATATGTTATTAAACGATCAAATCATCAAACATTTGAATGAAAAGAGAATAAAATGTACATAATTCATAATGTATAATTCATTAGCTGTATTTCTTATCATTATATCGTTACGCTAGGAACTTGGTATTTAGGCAGAGCACCGATTGCAAAATGTATCTATACTTACAGGCTTAGCGTGCCCCTTCTTTATTACTCTGTACTTTGAAACAATAACAACCCATTTAAATCATCCCCATCGACCTATATACATGCGTATTCATAACTAGGTGCAATTTATTCATTGTTACTTCGGTTTTAGGTGTTGTAACTGTTTATTTACAGAATACTTTAAGTGGATAAACACAATTATTTTGCCTGTTCTCTGATATTCACATCATCATCAGCGTTTAATTGTTTGACATGAATCTCTTTTCAAATTGTGAAAATTTAAGCCGTAGTCTGCCACGCTTTCCAAGTCCGAATAACCGTGGTTTATACGCTGTATGTAATATTTTTCTTATTCGTTCCTTAATAGTTATAAATATGCTAATGCATACTGCATTCGTGCTATTAATCACATATGACAGTCATATAATACGTAAGTATAGTCATAAGTACATATTATATCATATCAAGTACATATGATAGTCATATAGTCCAGCCTCAACTAGCATTGAACTTTTCTTAAAATCACTTCAATGGAATATACTCGAGTGTTTGAAGAAGAACGCAAGAACGAACGAACGTTGAACGTTGAAGAACGCTTTGTGTCTAACATACTAATTGCTCTCTTTAAACGAATGAAAACAATGAGCAAGCATTCGTTGTTACAGTATTTTGCTTCGTGTTGAAGTGTGGTATTTTTGCAGAAATATGTCTGGAAACTGTGGCTTCCAGCAGGAAGTTCAAATAATCTGGATATAGCGTAAAAATATCCTCAAGAAATCGTTTTACAAAGGTCTTTTAAACTCGTACCTTCGTTAACATTCCACCGTAATCAGTTTTCTGCGCAATTTTTGATTATTTAAAAGAAAGAATGACAATAGACAAAATAGATATGCTTACAATGTTAATATCGATAGATGAACTCAGTGCTTTCTGCCTACCTGGCAAGAGATCTGGCGTGTTGATTTATGCATACCTAACATAAAATCGTACTTTTAATTTCACGATTCACCAGTTATGTCGTACATCTCGCTATGGAATAGAGAGTTATCATATTACCATACAACGGGCACACTCCGTGCTACTACTGAGAGTTTCAAGTTAGAAAAACCCGATATACGTGTAACTAGGATTTTTACAATTCAATGACACATCATGTACCCAACTACTGTCCAAATTTATATGAACGCAATCACTATTTATTGAAATAGCTCTCCTAGTATGTCCTACACACATTCACACTTCGTTGTTTATATCAAAGTAGGTACCTACCTATTCCTTTTTCGCTCGTCGTCGTCAGATCGTCCAGTCGAATATAATACGTGATCAATATCACAATAGGCTCATATATCCACTTCGTACGTCATATTAGAGGTAAAACAAACAGTTATCATTTTTCCTTTAAATTTCCGCCGAATTCAAATTTTCCGTTCGAATCGAATTTTAGTTCCTGTTTCTTATTGAAAGTTTTGTATCCAATTTATTGAAGTGGAGATTCGGAAAGCTGGATTCTATTTTTGATTCGACTTCTAAGTCTGATACAAAGTAGTTTAATGATCTCTAAATAAATCGTTCGGGATTTCGTTCCGTTGATATTCTTTCGTTTGATTTTGTAAATACTTAGACGGACGGAGTTTAAAGTACTATATAAATTATTATCTATATACGTACTTCTGTTAGATTTTTCTAACTTAGATTTTCTAATAGTGGTGCGAAGTCTGGTTCTGTGTCCGGTGTACGGCAATAGATTCACTACCTATGTAAATGTTATTGGATTTTTCTAACTAGAAATTCTCAGTAGTAGCAAGAAGTCTGAAATTGTTCCCGGCGTAAGGTAATAGACTCATCACCTATATCGTGGGTTATAACAAGTAGGAATATTACACTCCTTGCCTAACCCTTCGAGTAAATACTGGCGTGATATTATGTAACAGTCCACAAACGTAATAAGACTGTGAATGTTCTTTATCTATAAATAACATATTCATCAAAATTTTCGCAGTTTCTCCATTTATGTCGTAGTTAGTGTAATTTACGGTTTCCTTATCTGATAACATAAAACAAGCTATGTACATTGTAACTGGTTTCGCAAAAACGGCTCTGAAGATTTCGAATAAAATTATACGTTGGTGATGTTCTCGGTCATGAAATCGATTTATCACAGTTTATTAGGTCTTTACTAATGGAATTACTAATTTTAAATACTCGTTAGTGTGAACTTAGACATCTTGAAATCCACGTATATTTCCAAATTTAATTTGATTGTTTAATATAACTGGGACATTTCTTTTTAAAAAAAATTTTTATATTTCCTCCATATAGTTGTTATTTTGACCTTGAAAATATTAAAATTGTGCGTGGTTTTTAGAATTTTTATTTCATGTCAATCACGCAGCTTGGTGTGTACGAACCACGGGTGTGGACCACAAAGTGAACGCACGCTTTGTTTTTTGTTAGCTTACTTCCGTTCTGGAATTTTCGATCTCGAAAACGAGCTCCGTAGCCAACCGTAGACAAACATCAATAACGCTAATGATACAGACAGATACATCTAAACCATGTGAGACACATCCCAATAGCGGACATATACATCTTAATTATGTAAAAATAAGTAGTAGTTTTCAAATTATTGATACGCTAAATAAAAAGATAAAACATCGATATTCTATGAACTCACTGAACAACAGCAACAAAATCACCACAATGAATCGCCAATAACGACCAATACTTTAATTAAATAAATTTGTATATTTCATGATACAAAAAGATTAATGTTTTCTATGGAATAAAGATTCATCTGTTTGTGCGGTTTTATATAAAACGGCAATTTTATTATGTAACAATCTTGTTACATAATAGCATTATAGAAAATAATAACATAACAGTTTTGTAAATAAAATGTTATATGATAGTTTTCTAAAAAGAAACATTATATTATGTCACATACGAGATATGTCACATTATTGTTAACCTCGATTGCTCAAATAATTCAAGACTTCTAATTACCTCAGAACACCAATACGCTTATATCACAAATTACAAGTAATTAAACGCTGTAACATGAGTGGCAATATCAGTTAATTGTCACTGTGACAGGTCCGTTTATAGATATCTTATCTGAAATAAAGCACTAAGCGTATTCGAAATTTACTTTGAAAATAAAAATAACGAAAACAGTAGATAGTATGCCAGTTTTCTTTGCAATTTTTTTAATAGTAATTCATGACTTATTCATAATTTAATTTATTATGATAAAAAATATTAAAAATCATGACACTATGAAAGTGAAAATCATTACTGAAAGATTAATAATATAAAGTAAAACCGCTTTACTCTAAGATGAACATTATTAATACAACAAAATGCATGTATCATATTTTATATCTTCTCGGCCTATCAACGGTATACATAATCCATACATATTATTGTGTATTCAAAAATTATTACATAAGGTGACTATTTAATAATATTCATATGATTATTTAATAATATCTACCTAATTATTTAATAATATTCGCATTGTATAAACGGGCCGAAATTCTAACATATTTACACAGAAGACGCATATCCATAACATGCCATATGTAGGTACACGCTACAACTATAGAACTCAACCAGCCAACCTTTTTATATGACACGCATTACAATATTCCATTTAACCCTGTACGACTGAAACGAACTTACAGTGTACTTGGCAGTATTGTCCCTAACCCTCTTTCACCGAGAGGTCGTAATCGAAGGACGACGTGTGAGAACGGTTTATTTTTGTTGTGTCGTTTTATGGCGCCATTATTGGCGGTCAATAGGTGTTTACATACCATTTGACGGCAACACTTACCCGGATTGGTGTTTTAAACCGTGTTTACTTCTAGATTACGGATAAAATCCGTGAACGTGAGCAACTTAAGCGTTTGTGAACGTAACTCTGTAATATATCACGTATTTATGTAACACGTATAAAATATTTTCTGTTTTTTATTTGTTATTCATGCGATCGTTTTAAATAGGTTTTATAGTTTACGGTAGAATACACTTTCTTATGACTCATTTAATTCTAAGTATATTAGTAGATGCCCTTTTATGTTTATTACATAATAGATGTTAAGATTAACAGAGCATTTATGAATTAATTAAC
>DWME01003186.1:0-18896 GCA_018244795.1 Parelbella ahira ahira | reverse complement strand
TTACTAAGAAAATTGTGTACGCACAATTATAAAAGTGTTTATTGGCAAACTCAACAGCAGCCCGAAGCAAATCAACTTATCGTCTAAACTTTGTGTTTTGATACGTTAATCGGTAATTCGTAAGGCTATTCATAAATAGTAAATCAATTTCACTTGTGTAAATGGCCTTAGAAGAAACAAAACACGTAATTCCTACAAACATAACAATGTATAAAAAAACTCTAATATAAAATTTACACTGATACCAAAATATAGTAGGTACATATATGTACATAAAATAACGAACGTGTTGAGAAATGTTGCTAATTCGTTATTCATATCGAACCCCTCCCTCCCCCACCAGCTCAGCTCCGACAACTTGTGCGACCTCGGCCGCGGTCCGGTGACACAACGGTGACATCACTGGCCGACGGTCGGTACGTGTATACGTACTCCACACAGGTTGATGGTGCGTTCCGTTTCAATATTATGTAGATTACAGAGATAATTTAAAAGTTCAGTTGTGTTATTATATAATTGCGACTCGGTCATTACAAGGTAGATGAGAGGCAACCGAACTACAACTGTCTCTATATCTACAGCCCTGATATAATTCTCCTACATTTGCTTTAAACAACTTTTCATTTCTTTGGTAGTATAAATTTGACTAATACAGAGACTATAATATGTTTACTTGGATTTAATTAAATTAATTCAATTATTTAAAATGTATGTATTGATATTTTTTATTACTGGCAGTCACCAGGTGGTTGAAATTCACCCTAATTCATTGATTGCTTAAGTTTAAACCTCATGAAAGTTTTTATCGAAGAAAATATCTGTATACATATGTGACCACCGACGTTTGATCGTTTGTTTGGTCACAGACGATCAAGCGCTTCACATTGACAGTATGACAATACGACTGTTCGACATTGACAATATAAACGTGAACAGATTATAGATAGATAAATTTTAGCTTTCTGCGATATAAACTCGAATCACCTTTAATTATGAAAAATCTCAAAGTCCTCTACACGTGCAAGATGGTTATTAAAAACGGTGAAATAATTTTCTTTGTCACATTATAACCAAAAAACATAATATGAAGAGTATTTTTGGACAATCTCTATAAATATTGACGCATAAATGTAGAAAACCCAGACACGGATCGATTCATCACCTATCAGAGTTTTGAAAATGCAGTCGTATTATACTTCTTAAAAGGGTGAAAAGTGGAACTTCTTGAAAGAAAAACAGGTACTCACCAGGGTGACAATGTCGGCAGGGTTCGCCGCGGCTATCCTCCTCAGCCTCTCGTAGAGCAAGTCCAGTAGCCGCTGGTGTTTGGCGTTGAGCTCGTCCAGGTCGCGCGCCACGGCCTCGGCGCCGCTGGGCAGCGCGGGGTGCGCGGGGTGCGCGGGGTGCGCGGGGTGCGCGGGCGAGGCGCGCGCGCGCTGGCGCAGGCGCTCGGCCAGCTCCACGTCGGCCTGCCGCTTTAGCTGCTTCATGTCCAGCGACGGGTGGATCTCCTCGCACAGCCACTCGGCGTAGCGCTGGCAGCGCGCCCAGCTGATCTACGTTGTTAGTGGACGCGGGTTAGCGAGTCACGGTTAGTTTGGACCGACTGCTTCTAATTTCCTTCTAAGTCCCTTACGGGATTGGCACGGAGCTGTCAGCAGTGTAAAACTATTCCGCTATTGTTGAGCATAAAGTTTTTTTTTGTGGTCAGTTAATTTCTCACTGAGTATCTTAAAGTTTTGTGATTTTTGATTAAAAGCAGTCAACCCACGGGTCAGTGAAGCGAATCAATTATCATGATTAATAATATTGTCACGCCTTCCACATCTTTCCTCTCGCACGCAAACCATAAAGACCTGAGTTCATGAATGTCGTTAACATTATTATTATTTATAACAGGTAACATTTCCAGGACATCACCATTCAAATATCATTACCAATCCGGTCACGCTCTCGGACTATAAAGAGAAAAACAATGGAAAATTTGATTTTTAAATAGTAACATAACTAAAACTGATTATCCAGTTGTAGGCGACCCAGGGGTGTAGTAAAAAAAAAATAAACATGCTGGAGAACCAATAGGGGTGGAGATGTAAGCGTGCAACACCGAAACGCTTCGTGCAGCCGACTCTCGTGCGTTCTCCCGAAGCGGGGTTCCATATTCGAAAATGTGTTACATTTGAATTCCGTGCGAAAAGGGGGCAGGGGGGGATAGCGGTCGCTTGCCACCGACATCGGAGGGCAGACAGACATCGCATGCAAAGCTGATATTGTACGTACGATGAACTCTTTCTTCAGTGGCGGTGTATAAAAAATATACTATAGCAATGACAGATAGAGAAAACGATTTGAATGACTAACGTCACAAGTATAACTGACTAATGTATTCGTCGTTTGATTGATTGTTGGGTGGCGAGGCCATTTAAACGCTTAAAAGGATGACTCTTTCCGTTGTATTGTACTACACACTAACTCGTTCAAGTAAAGCACCTCATTTAAGGTGGACTAAAAACAACATCCATACTCGTTTAAAAAAATGTCAATTTGAACTTACGTTCAAAATTATTACGAATTATATATACATAGTCTTGGGAGAAACACTAATCAATATTATTCTTTCAATTGTTGTCTGACTATTATTTTGAGACCATTATTTATTCGTAAATAATCTGTTTGAATTGGTGTTTATTAATCAATTTTCTTATCTATGGTAATGATATTCATCTGCAGATAATAAAGAATTCATAATTTTATGTGTGGCAACACCGGTCAAGCGACACTTAATGCTTTTTTAATCGGGCGGGCTCAGCCATCAGCACACGCACTATTATTCTAGATTGTACCATTGAGACCACTATATATTGAGTGATATAGCCAGTTTTGTGGCCATGATACAGAGTGAGATTAGGAATGAAAGGTGAAGGTAAGCAACACCCGTCGTGGGTGGATAATTTGTACGAGTGGATAAGCAACAATAATCTCATCAGAGGGGATCACTTTTGAAATCTTATGGACGTTCTGGTTATTAAATCACATCTTCACTCATTTACACGGTAGTGATGATCCCCAACCATACCTAGTGTGGGGATTGAAAACAAAAACAGAAACTTACGTCCATTACTGGACTAAGGCAAGCTGGCGATGATGAGGTGGTGGATAAAGGACGGCCGACCTTGAGACATTTAGGGTTGCAGTCGCATAACAATGTTTAGTCATGATGTCTCGACAGCTATACGTTGCCGGTTGTCGGTACAAACACAGTGTACTCTTCAATCACGCAAACGTCGCACTTTCACAGAGGTTTTGTTAGCATTAGTTAGTTTCAAATTGATTCCAAGAACCAATATGTGAATAAAGCTGGAAATGTTATTATACTGTTACGGTTAAACCAAGCAAAAGTTGATTTAAATTGAAAATACATATAATACATCGATATCTATAATCGATTATATTACACATAAAATCGATATTGATTGAAAACTTAAAAATCTAACCTTTGCATGGTCTCGTTAAGGATGCGGTCAGTAAAGTCAAAAGCGTAACATGTTAATCCCAAAAGCTATCATACGCTTTGCGGTGCAAGCGATCAAACCAGTGTGCGAAAGAGATTGGTGTATAAAACATGCAGTGCTCAAAACCAACAGTGATAATACTTCTCCGCTATAAAAAGAGACCTTGGAAGCAACACAACAACGACAGGGGAAGAAAGAAACGCAGATGCGCTGGACCCACCTAGCTCTAACTTCACTTAACCTTTCAAAAGTCAGAACCTTTCAAATAAGAAACAAAAAATACATTGGGCGTTCCATGGAATGGTCCTTAAAAATAATCAATTAACTCTAAATAATTTGTAAAAGTCATGGAACCTAAATTAACTTATAAAACACTGGTTTAGACTTATAAGTTAACTCAAGAACCATAGATTAGAATAAGTATAAAAAAATCCGTAAACGGATCGCAAAACACTAACATAAATAATTGCCGACTGCCATGAAACGCCACAGACGAACAATCCGGATCTGCCCGACGCAAAAATAGTTACCTTTGCCTCTCGTATGAACCTGCCACCGTCTACGTTAACTTTTTCGATCTTGGGCGTCCGCTCCACCACACTCGTCAGTAGGCTCTGTAAATTGACCACAAGACACCCCGGAGATTAGTTTACATGTGCAAGAGATAATAGACTTTGTGGCGTTATAAATAAGGTACAAGTTATTATTATAATTTTTTTCTGTTAAATAACAACTTAAAGTAATCAAAATAGGTTTATGGCTTACAATACATTATATCCAAAATATTGATATGTTGGTAATATGCATACATAAATGATGACGTCATAAGATTCTGTGGAACATCGGCTGGTGGTTGAAAAGAAAAAGTGAGATATTCTATTTATTTACCATCATGATGACATTGACCTATTTTGATTACAGGACAGTATTTTTGTAAAAAATAATGATTTAAATGTTATCGAAACAAATAATTGACCTATTGAATGAATGAAATGACAAGTAAACTATCGTGTGAGAAAATGTTGCATAAATTTAATGATATTTCATTTCAATTTTGCCCATAACATTATCGAATTGTTTGTGTTATTGCAATTCTGTAAGTTCAAAATCGCGCGATTGCTGTAATATTCAAATGTAATGTCAAAATGAAATGTGCTACCCAAGTCATAACAGTGTTCTATTAATTGCAGGCAAAATGTGCTATATAATAGGTTGTGCAGTTAAATAAAAAAAGTAATGTACCTGTAAGCAACTGACTCGATAGTCTCGTCACAAAAAAGGAAAATTTTAAATTGACTGCTGTATCAAAACGCTTCTCCTCAAAGTTACAACAACTCTAAAAAATATACGAAGAACCAAAGCACTGCACTATGGATGTAATTGACTAAAAATGTATCGAAAATAATAATGAGATGGATTGAATAAAACGAATAATGCAATGAAATAAAACCAAATCATCAAAAATATTTTGCTTCGTAGGATGTTCGTACTTATTATAACATTTGACGAAGTAGAGTAGTTTAAAAAGGCTATAATTCTACTCGCAAACGCTCCATTGAATCTTTTTTAGCTATAGTGTAAAAAGTGCCATCTAGTAGTGTAATAATAAAACTTACACACTGATATAAAATTTCGTTTCTTTTGGTTTGCTCTTTTATGGCAAATGAAAAATAATGTTTGAGACGAGATAAATAACCGTTTTTCAATCAATATAAGGGTGATTTCCACTTAGAATGTACACGATATTGCACGGTAGTGCAGTTGAGTGGGGAGAGCCTTACTCTGGTGGGTTCAAACTGCTCCTTCGGCCTGATCTCAAGGGGCGGCTGCGCTTGAAGCTTGTTATACGTGTCCTCAATCCACTCCGCCTCCTTCTCCATGCCGGCGTTGTAGTTGCGGAGCAGTTGGTAAGCGGCTTCACAGCTGCGTAGTCTGTTCACAAGATTGTCATTTTATTACCTAGTGGCTTGACGACAGAAATGATTCGATAACTATTCTTCTTTACAGTTGATGTAATATATGTAACCTGTCAGCGAGCTGGGAGCAGACGTTGTTCCAGCGGTTGTTGAGCTGGGTGACCTCCTTGTCCAGCCGCTCCAGGTCGAGGTGCTTGCCGGCGCGCGGCAGCGAGGCGAGCGGCAGCGCGGCGCGCGAGCCCTCCACCAGCCGCCGGCAGTTCTCCGCGTCGTCGTTCATCTGGTCGATCTGGATCTGCTGCTTGCTCACCGCCACTTGCATGCGCAGTAGGTCTTCGTGCATCTGTGCGGGATTATACGAGTCGAGCTCTACAAACAATTGTCTAAACGTGCCGTGCGAGCCTCAATTAGAATATTTATCTACCGTAAAAGCCTCAAATTTATGACCACTAACCTAGATGTTTCTATAGTAATGAATAAGCCCCGTGATAACGCTTCATCAATGGACAAGGTGTGTATTCTGTTGATGTCCACCACTTCACCTACTACTTTTTCCTGCTCTGCACTCTAGACCGAGTGTTACACATTTCTTCTGTTACCTTCATATCGAAGAGTAGATCAATACTAAAGGAACTCACGTCTTTAAGCAGCTCCACGTCGTCGGGCAGCTCGCTGAACTGCGCCAGTTTGATCTCGAACTCGGACAGAGTCTGGTTGTTTTCTTCCATGCTGTTCACCACGGTCTCCACGTACTTCAGCCTGCCGAAGACGTGACGCAACGATACATTAGTTATTATTTAATAACACGATAATTCATATCGCCAGACAAGGACCTTTCTTTGACTACATTTGTTAGTGATATTTTCCTTCACTGTTATTGAGTCAACATTTAATCTTAAAACACACGTAACTGCGTAAAGATAAAAGCCTCCTGCCACGGCTCAAGGACCAGATAATTGTAATTAAAGGAAAAATTTTAACACACTTGGATACTTATGGATCGGTGCAGTAAATTTTAAATATATATAATAATAAATATAGGTATATAATACAAATGTTACCTTTCAACGAACAGCTGGCTCTTGGACTGCATGTCGTTCCACTTGCCCATCACCTTGTCCAGACTCTTCTTCATGGCCGGTGTTTTGAGGGCGATACCTGAGAAAAATTAAACGTGATTACCTTTATATGTACCAGTTTAATTCACATGCGTTTTCCAGGATGGCCCGACTAGTATCGGAACCGTACGAGGTCCTTCCTCATGAGCTCCTACCGTTCGCAAACGGCGAGAGCTCATGCAGACCTAAATATTAGTTAGGAAACAATAGCATCACGGTAACAATAGGTCTCCCGAAGGCACTACTCCTTGCAAATGGTATCACTGCTCCAACCCTTACTGTGCCACCTTCTGTACTTCATATTTGTATGTACAGCCGCTGAGCCACCTGCGCGACCACACTTACGTGCAAGCGATGACGTCACGTTGCGGTCGCCCGTGCAGGCGGCAGGCGGCAGGCGGCCGTCACTCAGCGCGGGACTCGCCGCGTGGGCGAATAATAATAATAATAACTTGGCGCAACTCGCACGTATCTATCTAGTCCCAAACGAGGCAGAGGCCGCAGAGCCCATGCTATGATATTAGACAGCTGATAAAATAGATACTTAAATACGTATGTAGATACGAGTGTTGAGCTGGTCGATAAAAAATAGTTATTTTAAACAAACATATCCTATGTTTTATTAAGGACCTCTCTTCGGTTTTGGTTTGGTAAAATGACGGATTAAGATACAAGTTATCATTTCGTTACGTAACTATGTACATCTACTACAGTACTACCGAACTATCAGTAGCACACGAGGCGTTCCAGTTTAAGGACTAAGGACATCACGCATTATGGCAAACAACGCATAGCTTAAGCCATATATGTATTATCGTAAACAGTAACCTGATAATTATTACGAGGGTTTTATTATAAACGCCGCATGATAGTATACGCCTGGTTTTTTTACGTATACCCTCTAGATAGGATTCGAGGTTTGTTCAAATTCCGATTCAGATAAATAAAGACCGTAGCTAGACGATTAACTCACGTAACTTTAATACATGATTAATAAATAATTCCTCAAAATGTAACCCACCTCTGAAAGTAATTTGTACTTCTTCCACATCGGACGAGAGCGCGTTGACGCTGCTCTCCCAGTCCTTGTGCTGTAGCACCAGATGCTCCAGTGTGTCCAGGTCCCGCGGTATGTGGCTGGCGATCCTCTCGTGCAGCTGCCTCTCAAGCACCTCCAGCCGCTCCAGCAAATTGGAGGACTGCTCGGTGAATATCCGTGCTGCATTCTTGGATTCCTCTGTTAGAGAAACGGAGAAGCAAGATTTAACTTCAATTTCTATTGAATATTAGTAATAATTATTGCAACATGAATCAGAAATTGCGGAATAGGCTTCTCTACAAGTTATTTCTGCCAGTCTTTTACAAAGAACATTACAAAATTCAATCATAAGCTAAGCTCTCCGCCGACTGCATAAGTATATTCCACGAGGATATAATATTATTAATAAACTAGACACTTCTCTCGTATCAACAATGTCGACTAGAGGACAGAACAGAACGCATAGTTTTGGGTGTTTTGTTTACCGCTAAGAATACCAACCCTTAATAAATATAATTATGTCAAATAAAAAATAGCAATAATTAACATAAACTGAACATGAATTATATATTATTAGTATTTAATAATCACTTAAGCCTTCATATGACTAAAAGAGAGTGATTGGAGACATGTAATTATTACACGGAAGAAGAAAAGGTGAAGGAAGTACATGAGATTAAGAATCATAGTTTCGATACAAACAATGGGATTCTCCTATGGGAAATAAGCTTGACAAATTGTTTGTACAATTGTGTATATATGTATATACTTAATATTATCTTTTCATATCACAATAGAATAGATTGCTGGACATCAGCTATTGAAATCGAACCGCGACCAAATAGAACTTGTTATAATAAGTTTTTTTTCGCCTATGAACACTTGCGACACTAGAGGCGACACCAGAGGCGACACCGATGTGTTGCTAGCCCTGAATGACTCTCTTAACGCTTTTTTTAAATATACTTTACCAGTATACATAAATAAGAGAAGCAAATATAAATACGTTGATCAGCAAAATTTTCTTTAATGAATAGTGTTTAATCTAGTTAGATAACAGCATTGGGTTCAGTTTCATCAATTTAAAAGTAAAATCAGAAAAATTACTAAGTTAGTAAAATAATTAGTTAGTAAGTAGTTAGTAAATAATTATAAATTACTAAGTAGGAAAATGACTGTCTTTGATTATTTAATTTAGCAATTTTTACTCTTTAACTGTATTTACTTATGTACCTATTCACTTAATATTTCTTTAATACAAGCCTAAAGTAAAACATACTGTGAGGTAAATATCGATAGAACAGAATACATACGATTAAATGACGTAAGTACGAAGCCTGAGAGATTTTAACGTTAAATATGTGTTATACAATTTTAAGGTTAAAGTTTCGCATATCAAAGCAAACACACACACTCACATATTCCCTCACACACACACACACAGGCGCCGGTGCAGATCAAACCGTCTCAATGTTTGACGACCAGCGTTCACCCAGAGTGGGTTACTGACAGTGGACATATTTGTTCATGGTTGTCATTGTTAAATAATGTCCTATAAAATTTTCGGCAGGGATTTGGGCCGAACAGGAATTTTTGAAATTCCATTTGGAATCCTCTCTGGCTACTAGGCCTCCGGTGCTTTACGTATAACTAATATAGTAGTTATGTAAGTAACGAACTGTATTGATGAATACAATAATAATACAAATAAAAATCCTTTCATTAAGAATCCTGAACGCTGCATAAACACCAATATAGGTAGATAAACACGTAAATATTTCTATAATATTCACATGCATATAAATTAAAACCTGAAGTAGCGCATTTGAGCGTTACATAAAGTTGCAAACAAATAGTTTCATCCAAGAGCTTGCATACTGTATTGCGACGAAGTAACTTCATACTTATTAGCATTTACGAAGCACTGCAGCTACGCAGCGCTAAGCTCTGATAAAAATCGACATATCATACCTTGTTCGTAAAAATTTAACACAGATAACCAATCAAACGACACCTCCTACCTCAGCACAGTCAGTGACAGCGCGATGGCAAAATCTGTAAAGCATCGCATGCGTACTGGAACGCCAGCCCACAGAGCGTTCAGAACGACCGGCGAACTGGCAGCTACATTTATATAACACACACAACGAGCTGAAGAAGAATAAAACAAACACAATCCACGGAGCACATTCACAAAAACTCGCGCTGAACGGAAAACGGTAAGAAAAATCCGGATATATATGTATTTAAATATAATATAAACACCTGAAAGCCGATAGTCGTACCACGTTCTCTCGACGGTACGCTCGAGGTAAACGAGCGATAGGTTATGAAACATTTAAAAACTTGCAAAATTTTCAACAGATCGTCAGTGTTGTGTTCGACGGCGGGGCGGTGTCTGTGTGTGCGTTCGGACGGAGTGAGTGAGTGAAAATGTGAGATCCAGCCGGCGACCAGTCGCTCCGTGCTGTGCGGACACACGGCGTAAAAAAGCGCAGCGCTGAGTAATAACGTTACAAGAGATGCTGCTATTCTAAATATACGTAGTCCTTACTGACTCAACAATACACAGAACCGAAACGTAGAGACGGCGTGAGTGCACTGCCGTTACAATTTACTCGATTTACATTATTTTTACATTTCATGTACATATATAAAAACTTACACAATAAAGTATATTAGAAACAGTTACAATTACTTGTTTATTGACTCTTGAATTTCTTTCAGCAAACCTGAGACTCGCCAGCTGATATATGACGCGAATTTACTGCGTACATTTTTAATAATTTTACTATAGTTTATTATTATTATCATCCTGCTGGTTTCCTTACGGGGCGGGTAGAGAGCACCCAGTGCCAAATATATCTGTCCTTATGGACTGATGAACTTCTTTTACATTCATCTTATGAACATACTTTTTGCATGCATACATAACATAACGCCTGTATTTCCCCGAAAGGGCAGGCAGAGGGGTGTACTACACTTCCACGTATCACGAGTTATGTTATATGTCCCATCACCAGACAAATATGTATCGTATATATACAAAGAATTTTTATTTAAAAACATGACAGATCTGATTTCCGTATAACCCATCAAAAACGTATAACAAAATCGTTAAAAAAATCTTAATAATTAGCAATGTGTCAATAATAATACTTTCAGTTATGAAAAGAAAGAAAATTCATTCTACTTTTTCTTTACTCTTCTTATGTTTTTATCTCGGATACAGAAAACAGATAGCATAACAAAAATCACAAAAAACTTTCATTATTACGTTTTATGTTCCTTTTTCTCGCAATTTTAGAAATGAGGTTTTTGATTGATACAGAGAAATGAATAATTGAAAATTTCGAATGAAAAAAGGAAAGCGTGAGAATGTAGATTTTTTTTACATTTTATTAATATTAAACACAAGATACTAATTTATTGTTTTGTTTCAGAATAAAATATATAAACCACATTTCAAATTTCTGATATATATTATATTATTATGAAATAATACAACAATAGTACTGATTATTCTTATTAGAAATGTGTGAAAAACGCGAGATATTTGGCACGTTGCTCTCTGGCTACTCAGTAATAAATTAGGCGCAACGATAATAATTATTAAGTAAAAGATTCTAGCACACATTATATTACTTACTCCTACAATTAGTTACATAATTATGTAGATAAATGTTCGTATTATATATGGCGTCGTTAACGTTGGCGGTCGTTTTACGTCTACCACGATATCGTGTTCAGACATGGTGGCGCAGCGTTCAACATTTGCAGTTATTTATATTTTGAAGGGTAGATTAAAACATAACAATAGAGTAAACATGCCCTCTGTACTTCCCCGGAGGAGAAGGCAGTGGATAGTACTCTAGTTCATCAGTTATGTTACATGTGACTTGGAAAAGGGCGTGACTCTATAGCCACGCTATTCCATGGTTAAAGGAATTTTTAATAGACGTAAGCTTGCGTTTGACTACAATCTTATATGATGGTAAGCGAAATATATCCTGGGGCACGCCTGTCCAGAAAAGGGCTAAGCCTGGCTTACGACTGACGAGATGGCGTATGACACGGTATATCGAGGCGGACCAGCTATTCATAAAGAATAATTTTTATTTTAAATATCACTGAAGACTCAAAAATACTGAAGAATATAAATTGACTTCGTGACTGGTGGAACGTGGCAGTATACCACAATCCTCTGCCTATCCCTTTGGGGGGATACAAGCGTGACATTATATAGTAACAAAAGATAAGGAAAACAATCTCTGGAAAAGCCAATTAATTTTAAAACAAAGCTTGAGTGAATGGAAAGCTTTGTTCTATTTATACGCATCCACCGCGCCGCAGTTGCCTTCACAGCGCGTCAGTGTGCACTGACCCTACGCACTGTATCTGATAACAGTGGCGTCGAAGGTTCAAGATCGTCGTAAGAATATGATATTGTATGAAACCTATTCTTACTTAATCGCTAGAGGCTGGCGTTCCACTTTTAAATTGTGGAGAAAATCTGGTTTTACAATCATCCTTTGTTCTTTCTACGAACGATATTAAAAGGGAGAACAGAATAGGAGGTATTTTAAACGTTCTTGCCGAGATAATTTTTAAATATCAATGTTAATAAGCTGGTAGTTTCAGTTTGTGCACTATGGTGGTGTAGTCAACAATATTAAGATTTTTTAACTTTTTGTCATATTTTAAGGTACGTGTGATAAAACTGCAAACCATATGTAATTTACAAGAGATTTCATTTAGCAATTTTAATGAAACTTTCACCAACTGAAACCTGACCTATCACTAGTGTTATTTTATCATAAAAAAGGCCCCTTACGAGGTAGGCAGAGGGCACCGAGCGCCGAATATCTCTGACTCTAAGTAATGAGAAGATTAAAACTTCAGAACATAATATTAACGAATGACTCTTCGCATGCCATTAACGGCGAACATGCACTATATGTAACAAATATTATAAATACCTCCATGTCAACCAAGTTCAGTGAATAAAGATAATAATAATAGTTAATAGATATTATAATTTAAAACTAATGATAACTACTATTATAACCTTAGAGACGTAAAGAGCGAACAAAATCTATTATTGCCTAAGTTATTGTAATACTGCCTTTCACTACTCTGTGACCACGATTTGCACCAATGTTATGAGAATGAAAAATTGCACTTGATTTAGTAATTTGGCACGAATGTCAAGGCTAATAAAAATTACTGGCAGGTCGGTGCGCATGACATCACTCGCAACCCGCGAATATCTATTTGGTCGTAAATTTGATCGCCGTAAATTAGTGCGTGGGTCGTTCGTAGGCTTTTGAGATGTGATTTAACGTATGGCCGTTAAGCAACTGATAAGCGATGTAAAAACGTTAAGTAATAAGATACATGAATAAGGAGAACAAAAGACAAATGTCAAGGAGAAGAGAGAACATTTTGTGACGACCATTCTTCTTCGTGACCCCATGTGGGTTCACCTGCGTAAACGGAACACGTGTACCTATATAATTATGTATTTAAGCGTCTATAGTCTCGTATATACGCTGACGCCCTGTATATTTACGATAGTTCAGGATTGAGTCATTCATTTGGGATCAAGTGATCGTGTGCGAGTAGATCTAAGACATTATTAATATTATATTCAACACGCAACTACGATTAATTCTCTGTATCTCACTGAAAGCAAAATAGAGTATTCACAGATTTCCTAAATCTTAAGAAGTCAGATACCCAAAACATTCGACATTCACAGAAATAAGCATATATAATTGAAAAATAAAATAATTATTTATTGCATAAATTATATTTGAATAAATTATTATTTATTTATTTATTGAATTTATCTCTATACAAACAGAAGACTGTATAATGGACCACAGGGTTACAATAGAGAGAAAATATATCTCTATCTCTCTCTAACACAGGTAGAGTACCTACCCACCGTTTATTGGCCTGATTATAATGAATGTCCATCTAGCTGGCAGGGATTGTGCTATATATAGGATTAGGTATGTGCCGCAGCGTGAGCGATAAGCGATTTACGATTAGAAATTTAATTTAGCTATTACCGATATTTTCTTCATTGCCATAAAAAGATAATTATGTAAGGGAGACGAAATATTTCATTTCAACTATTGATTTTACTTTATTAAATAGCCTATTTAAGGTCTAAGAATTGAACGGTATAAATGTAACATTAAGTAACAAATCTTTTTTATTATCAAAAACCCTATTGTAATAAGTCTCTACAATTTTGTTGGGAGTTTTAATTTCTGTATTTTACCACCGGACTTATCGGACTTACTCTCTCGGTGTACAACAACCCGAGAGTGGTTGAGAGTCGAAGAACAGTAACAAACCAACTCATGACTTTTATTAATTGTAGCTCTATACAATAATACTGATAAAACTATTAGAATGTATTGATAGTATTATGTCTCACGCCCTTCTCTAAATTTTAATAGTAGCTTAGAAAATGAAATGTCGATCGTTTGAAGGAACATGCGAAATATATTTCGGTAGAATTCAAGCGATTTAAGATTTTTTTTGCGGAAAATACAATCCGTTATCGCTTTCAGTATTTTTAACGTATTTTTTTATATTGGTAACAGAACATATGAGATACGAGACGAGACATATCGTATATGGCTGCTAGGCCTCTTTCGCGTTCAATTTTTCTTCTCGCTAATATTTTAAGCTGTGACGTGTCCATTCCGCTGGCTATACTGGTAAGTGATCTCAGTCAGTCAGCGTTCAATCACAAGGTCAGTCCATAGTGACCTGAGGTCAGGATGTAATGCCTCTTGCGCTACTCTCCACTAGAAGGAAGAGTCAATTAGGTAAGCCAATGAATTAGCGATCAATTGTTTTTCCCTCTTCCACGTTTTCGCTTCGACCTTTACTAATAGCTATTCAAGGTTAGTTTAGCTGTATTTGTGAAATTTAATTTTTTTTTTATTTTGAACAACGGCAGTGACATGAAATGCATTTATTTATTCTTTATTGTATTTAGGTAGTTTTTAGGTGATCTATACGAAAGGCGCCCCTAACGCCTAGTGGCATTCTCTACCAGTCAACCCTTCGTGATGGTGAAAAATTGGCAGTCGGTGGTAACAACGAGAATTATTATTATACTAAATATAATAAATAAATATATTGACATACAACGAAATCAATAATTTATGTAAATGTGTGGAGTTAAATACGAAATATAAAACATCTTCTCTTGACCTTACTCGAGCCTCGTTGGTCGAGTGATTGCGAGCGCGATTGTTGATGGAGAACTCCTGAGTCCAATCAAAGTCGGGTACTATTGGGTTTCTCTAACTTGATATTCATAGTAGTAACTCGGAGTTTGAATCTGTGTTCGCTTTATGGCAATAAACTTACCACTTATTCCCTATTGGGACGTATAACGTAACTGGTGAGAAATATAGGAGTGTACTACACTCCTCTGCCTGTCATTTCGGGGAGATACAGTCGAGATGCTACGTAATTTATTTTATTACTATATCTTCACGCCAGAATTCTTACGAGATGCACACAGAGGATTAAATGCTAAACGTCACTATCCTCACAGTCATTCAAATATACACGCACGCAAGTTGATTTCGGAAATTCCTGTCTGTTCATACGCTTTGCGATTTATTTATAACTACCCACAAGTTCCGTTTTCACGGTAACCGAAATAAATCAATAGATAATTAGTATATCTAACAATATCACAGCATTTTCTATGAATATAGAAGAAATCCTATAGTTACAATGCAGTTTGTTCATGAATTCAAAATGAAGGGAATGCATGTCAGCTCTTTAAAGACAGAAATATTTTGGCACTCTGTGCTCTTTACCCACCTAATAATTAACGGGTTCGTTCATAACAGGATTCTACAACTTACCACATTCAATGAGGCAAAATGGGATCTTAATTGGTTAGTACATTAAACGGCTCGAATATGGTGCGGAGTGTTGGATACAATTAATGTTATGTTCGACATGTTCAATGGCTTGGACAGTTCTATGTTAAACATATGAATGTCTGTAAGATACATTAGTGTTTACAGTTTTGTAATCTGTTGTGGTGTTTAACAATAAATATCATTTGATTATAACGCTAAAGGAAAATAAAATGCGACGGTAGGCCTTACACAGATAACAGAGTTCTGTACCTATAAGTTCTTTGAGGCGGATGAAGTATACAAATATACAATTGATCTTCGTGGCTTTCGTTTATACCGGGAGGAGACCCGTGTCCACCAGTGGAGTAATAAAAAAGTTCATTGACAAGGGCGCAGCGGGACTTGTTAAGGGAGGCCTATGTCCAGCAATGAGCTGAAATAGGCTAATGATGATGATGACATTGACGATGGTATAAAATAAAATACTATGCTCTAATTTGGAAAGACAACCTACTCAGACAAACAAAAGTACTCACCGCCTTTTCCTATTGAGAAAATTCTTTTAATCCTCTTCATTGTCGCCACACATTACACAGACTTATTCGAAGCTGCTAAAGCTTAAAATCCTTCAGACATCACTATACAGATAGCTAGATAATACGGGGGGTGAGGCGCAGGGAGGGGTCTTGTTAGTCCGATTTTATTAATATCCACTAAACAATCGTATGCAAAAATAAACTTTCAATTTCGTTCCATGCGATTCTTGATTGAAAAGCCGGTGTGCAATAAAATATTGATCCAAGAAAAATATTACCTATCTAAATTGAATCTATTTCGGATAGCCAAGCACTGGTAGTCTGATGTATAGCATACATGAGTTACGTTATGGGATTTTCAACATTATTATTAACTATTTGTTTTTAAGTTGTAATACATCTGGACTGATAATTCATTAGATGCAACATTACAATAAATGATTGTTTTTAACTTATGAATTCTTACATTTCTTCAAAATTGCGTAAAAAAAGTAATAATTAGAAGAAAAAATAAAAATATTTTAGTATTCGAGATTTATATGTAAAAATATTATTATTAATAAGGTAACATAATCTCTAGATTTGGAAACAATGAAATAGAATAAATTTTGAACGCCAAAAAAATTATACCTTCCATCAATTTTTAACGTCAACTTTTAACAACCAGAATCTAAGTCAATATTTCTTAACTTAATTATTTTTTAAATGTCGCACATTTAAAGAATTACAAATATACAACTCTATCAACACAAAGGGATACACGCACAAACGATAAAACCCTCTCTCTCTTTCTCTTTCACAAATAACATAAACAATTATCATCCACGTATACAGCACAACACGGCACTAATTGCGACTGACGACTGACTGCCTGACGTTCCCGTAGGACTCGGTACCTACGGTGTACGTGCCCATAGTATTCGTCATCGAGTCATTACGATTCTCAAGGTACTTGTGAAGTGACAGATGAGTGAGTGGTCTTGATACGCGTACAATTTTTGGCAATAGGGCTATCTTGCGTGCTATCGTTACATTGCTTTACGTGGTGTAACTGAGATATTGGCGCAATTATTTTGTTTTGCGATTAAATGTAGTTTTGTAATATATTTAGTCATAAATCGGGTACAAATTTAGATTTGGAGCCAGTACTAGGAATTGCAAGTTATTAAACCCAGTAATATTCCACCCGAGGATCGAACCCACGGCCAGCAGTCGTGCTTGCAACCACTAGACCAGCGAGGCAGAAAAATATTTGTTTTATGTATATTCAAGGGCAAAATAAAATTAAACTTATGTCTTAGTAAACACAGATGCATCCATCCCTAGTCTTCTTACTGAGGAGAAAAAGCAGGTCAGATTTGTTAGGATACAAATATTTGACACTCTCTGCGGACATCGTAGGGGACCTGGTGTGACTACTACATAACAAGCCTAATAATTGATAACTGTAACAAATTTGCCTTTTTATATCATTTCATAAAAAAATCCATTTCGTAATAACAGACACGTATGTGTCTAAAAGTCGTTCGTTATAATTAAATATGTAACTGCATGTTATGTAACATCACGCCTGTAAAAATTGCCAACAGATGGCAGTGTTTTCAGATTACCTACGAACAGTAGTAAAACTATGACCATTCTAAAGAGATTTCAACGTTCAAGAGGACTTATTAACTTATTATCGAAGTATTTTCATACCGCATTTTATACCGAATGAAAACCGTTACATACTGTGTTGTTGTAGAAAGATCCTCACTTCAATAACTATAACGAAAATTATATTATTTTATACGTGACACCTAATACGATTTCTTAATATTATTTCAATGCAAGTATCAAGACCGACAGAGCGTACATAAGAGGCAAGGTGCAACGTACAGTCGCGATAATTGCTATCTCTTTCCCGACTGTCAGCGCTCAGTTGTCTTAATTAATAGTGTACATAACTACTTATCGTAAACAAGACGTGCGTTATATAATATACATCATAGTTAGTTAATTTTTATAAAATTATAAGAAGAGGACAAAAGCAAGTTTTTAAGTCTTGAAAATGCATATGTTTCACTAGATAATCCTTTGTGAAGCGAATCTCCAATAAGCTATATGTACACCAAATTTTAAATTACATTCAATTTTTGTATACTTTTCTTCTGATATATGGAATCTAAATCTCTGGTATTGGTAAATATTAACTCGTTTTTCTGGGGCAATTCTAATGACATAATTGCTGAATTTTTGTTTAGAGATTTCGTCGCCGTATTTGTCAACGGTGTTTGACGTCGTGTTTAATGTGCAATTTACTAATTTAACCCAATCGAGTTAAATATCGCGCGTGTTCCAATTTCAACATCGATACAGCGTTTCGACAATTGATTGTTCTTTTATAGACGTGGGATTTTTTGAATTTAACAATGTTAGAGTGAAGTCGGAACGTCATTAAATTTGAGAGTTGAACGATCCTTAGGACATAAAAACTCGGTAAAATAACCCACCGGTGGATAGTTACTCAATAGCTGACGTCACTTAATGGTACAAAACATATCGCGATATTCATATCTTCCATAGTTAGAAAGCAACCCAACGTTAGAGTTCTTTTCAATGTGATTGCCAACAATATAAAAGAGCGAGTCCCGCGGCAGGCGGCAGGCGTGCGGAGCTGTGTGTGTGTGTGTGTGTCTGGATATTTGGATGTGTGTGTGTGTGTGTGTGCGTGTGTGTGTGCGTGTTCGTGTGCGTGTGTGTGTGTGTGCGTGTGTGTGGGTGTGGGTGTGTGCGTGTGTGTGCGTGTGTGTGCGTGTGTGTGTGCGTGCGTGTGTGCGGCTAGCTTGGACGAGATCGCGTGTGCACTCGTGTGACCTCCCTTCACAT